>JAWPHD010008449.1:0-115042 GCA_037043455.1 Cyrtodaria siliqua
ACATAATAGATTTCGGTAGAGTTTCTCGACCTTTGATTTGCATTATAATGTTTCAGCATCCAATACGTCGTCGACATAGATCACATACAGGTACGAACGTGAAGCCTCGATTTATAGAGAAAAATGTTGTTATCCGACTGAGGCGTATGAGGCCGCAACAGCAATGACTATGAATGTAACGTGACATTTCAACTGTTCAAAAACTTGAAGATCCACAAAAATCGTCATGATTGACCCCAAATACAGCAAAACGGTGAGATACATACCTTTAATACAGTGTTAAAAAGCTTTTTTTTGCACATCTTCATAGAAATAACGAAGAAATAGCAAAATAAAGAATGTCAGTGTAAATAGTTCAGTACTCGTATAAATGAAGATTTGCTTACCACTCTAAAATAGAGAGTAGTTCAGTGACTGGTCGGGAGGTGGGGTGACTCGACAGCGAGTTGGATTAGAAGGCGATGAGGAAGCGTAGACCCAAATAAGTATGCATAATATCTATTCGCGAGTTTAAAAAAAGAAGTTTTATTTATTGTTGTAAACAATGGTCCCCAGGGCCTTTTTCCTTCTATAACAGCCCAAATTCGGCAATTTCACAATTCAAATTGGTCATTTTTTTCACAACTGTGGCCGATTTTTTCACAAATTAAAAAAAATGTTTTTTTTATTTATTTTTTCTTTGGTAAACAACATTTCCCCATCTAACTTTCTCAGTATTGTTTGATTTGATACATTTACATAGAAAGTTTATCTAAAATGTAACATATTATCGTGAATAATTGTACATTTGTTTTATAGTGTCCTCCTCCCACAAAAACATGTATTCATGTATCGAGTATATTGCTTTAACAGTTAATCTTCAATACTTTTTTCACAAATCGAGCAGTTATCACGCCTTTTTTTCACAAATGACCAGCTAACGAGTCTTTACAATTCTTAGGAACAAAACCCTGGTCCACAATATTTACAGTTTCCGCTGATCAAACTCACGAAGAGTCACTTCTTTTTTGCACCGCTACTGAATTCTGTCAAACAATCTTCTTTTTATTAAGTAAATATTCAATAATGGTTCGTGTGGAATGTTTGTCAATGTAATTATTTCGTGTTTTATAAGCTAAAGTTATGGATATTTTCCCTTTAAAATATGTAATGCTTGTGTTTTCATGCGTACAAAACCAGTGGTCGAATTTAGCAGTAACCTGAAGGTGAAAAACTTGTAAATTTTAATTTGGGCTAGTAAAAATCTAGAAAGTGTATATCTATAGTCCGGATAATGAAAATTGTAATAGCCCAACTGATTATATAATAATTCGGGCTAGTGAAAAAAACAATTAATTACTTTGCAATACGCATTGACCTGAAAGCTTATCTAGGGCACTGATTTACATGTTTCAAGACCATATATATAAATAGCCTGTAATTAATTATGAATGCATCACGACTCGCCAGCAAGAGAGTTTTGCATACGGTTAATTCAGTATTTTGGTATTTAGCCATTTTTACGGATGACCGATTGTCTCAACACTGGACAGATACAAAATGTATTTAAAGTCGATATAGCATATAAACAAACATTAGCTATGAATAGCTATTGACCGACATACAGTAAAAAACGAAGTCAAATGAAGAGTCAAATCAGACATGCCAACACAATGTCTCAAAACAACAAATGGTAGAGAGCTGCAGCTCTTGTACACCTATTGTACACTGGCAAAGCTATACAGACTACAATCAATCAACCTTCTTAAATAGTAAGGCTAGTGGGAAAAGATAAATATCAATTGCCTACTTTACTAGATTCTCTTTTCAGAGGTTGTTGGTTCAATTTCCATTGTGGTCAAAGGCTCCAGCAGTAGCTACCAGATCTAGTAAAGATTCACACCTTTCGTTGGAAACGTGGCTGCTCAGAACCTGGTGACCCAGCAGTCGATATTTGTAACCATTGACGTTGCAGCGAAAACCAATGACTTAAAATGTAATAAATTTACATTTTATATTTATCAGACCGATTATAGCCAAAATATGCAGTAGTGTATATGCAAACATGTTGCATACAAACAATGTAAGTATTGTAAATTACCTGTATTGTTAGCTCCAAACTTGGCTTGAATACGTATGTAGGTCTATGCTTGGGTTTATCTCTTTACTAAATCTGTAATGTTTCCAACGGAATACATGTTTGTTTACCGGTTACTTGGTTACTTGTAAACAAACATGTATTCCGTTGAGAACATTACAGAAGCTGTGCGTACATTTAATAAAGAGACAACATCCAGCATAGACCTACATACGTATTTAAATATATGACCCAAGCCAAGTTTGGAGCTAACAAAACAGGTAATTTACAATACTTACAGGTCCTTTGTGTCAACCGTTACAGTGTGAAACCACTGTCATGTAACCTGTATGGCTACTGCGCGGCTACTGCGCGGCTAGCCGATTTTGTTATTTTCAAGATGGCGCACATGTCAACATCCGAAAAGTAAGTGCCTTACATTGTTGCTCGTTACTTACTTAATTTAACGTGACATGAATATATATGATGCTGACAGTTAGATAAATGATTCCTTTACACTCGGCTACATAGTATGTATAAAATATTTACTACATTTTGAGAAATCATCGCTGAAGAATGTCAAATTGTGTCGATCTGAAATCGAAGCGAGGAGTTCCATCTGTTTGAACCATTACTGGCTTGTTTCTTCACGGATCGAAGCGAAATAACTTGTATTACTTACTTTGTGATGATATCTAACTGACCAGTAAACTAATTTCTTGCGAACTATACAATAACTAAGCAAAATTCTGATTAAAAAAATATTAGACTGTACGGTGCGTTACCATTTCAATGTGCTACTGTACGGTGAGTTCAGAACCCAAATCTGTACGTTGCGTTACACATATTTGACAAAATTACTTGTACACACTTTATGGCATGTTTAAAAGCAGTAATTTGATACATTTGTAATATACATTCTGGAGGTAGGAGCAATGAATAATGCTAACTAAAATATTTTATACGTATTCCAGAATAGCTCATTTAATTACATGAAAGAAACATAAGAGTAATAAAGCATTCAAAATGAAAAAAAATTAGCACAACTTAAAATGTTAAATCAAGTAAAAGAGAATACAATTTAATGTCATTTTATCATCATTGCTTGAAATAGGGGTAATTCGGGATTGACACACGGAAGAAGATGCTGCCGTTTTGGAAAATACAACAGACTGAATGAATAAATCGTTTTGATTTGGGGTGTTTATATATATTTATGTACCGCGCTGAAGATAAGAATGCTTGTGTCGTAGGATACATTTTCGTCTCCACAGAGAAGTGTTTTTAGTGTTGTGTTGGTAGACGGGTGATTGAATTTAGCAATACATTTCTTATATCGGTGTACATATTGCAGTTAAAGAAGAAGTGTTCAGCGCTTTCTACGAGTCCACAGGTACACAATGGCGAATCGACCTATTTTTTGAAAACAGATCGTTGTTGAGGGAACTGGAATTTAAAAGCATTCTAGTGTCAGTATTTGAAGATTTCTTTGTGGGAAGTAGTAGTTTAATGGAATGTTATTACTACATGTATCACGATTAAGTGAGTTTTTGAAAAAAACACTGTTGCGGCGAGTGACGTGAATCTTCAGGTAAGTTATTCCATTCGAGAATGACAGAGGGGAGAAAAGAGTTGTAGTGATATTTTGCATGGCATTAATAGTTTGAATGTTCATGGCATATTGTAGGTTATATCTAGAGATGTTATCGACAGAAGTAGGAACTAAAGCAAAGAGGAATTTTGGGATTAAATGGTTTACCATTTTATATAACATGATGAAGAGTTCCCCGAACCGATTTCTCTGTATAGGTTGTCAATATAGACACGTTTTGTAGCTCCAGTTATTATCCGTGCATCCTCATTTTGTATTTTGCGTACTCATATTTGTCATATTACTTTATGTTATAAGAAATAGTATGCAATAAGTCCCTCGTGCCAAACACGATCAAAGGTTTTGCTGATATCACAGAATATCGTCCTTATTTCTCTCCAGAATCTAGAGCTTTATAGAAGACATTTTATAAGTATGTTTGGCACGGGGGACTTATTGCAAAATTGAAGGCAACTAGTATTACAGGAAATCTCTTAAATGGTTCCAAAGTTATCGTAGTGACAGAACACAATGCGTTTTCTGACCGGGTACCCAAATGAATTGGAATAACGTTAAAGCCGCTGTTCCCCCGAGCTATATCGTAGGGCCGGTTTTATTCTATTCTACATTAATAATATTTAAGCATTCGTCTTTTTTCAGATGACACGGACTAATTATTGTTGCAGATAATCCAACCCCTGCTGCAAATACACTTAATTCTGATCTTCTAAAAATAGCAAATTGGGCAGAACGATGGCTTGTAAACTTTAATCCATCCAAAACCAAATCTGTCCCTATTTCATGCAAAGTTAATTTCGTAAACCACCCGCCTGTATTTATGTACGATCAAATTCATGACCATAAGCACCTTGGTGTCTGTCTGTCAATGATTTATCCTGCACAAGCTCATTGAATATATCAAATCAAAAGCATGGCAAGGAATTAATATTATGCGAAACTTGAACCCATATATACGTCCTATATTAAACCTATATTAAAATACGTCGGTATTCTGTTCGATAACTGCACACAATATGAAAACTATGAATTAGACAAAATATAATATGAAAATACACGGATAATAACTGAAGCAACAAAATGTGTCTATATTGACAATCTAACAAAGAAATATAAAAAGATCGGACAGGGAAAGTAGCATTCAAGGAGGACAGTCAACCACAAAACACAGAAATAAACACGCAAACAGACAAACAAGAAGGCAAAAGTAATAATAAATGCAAACGACATCGCAAACACAAAAGGGTTGACAATAGGGCTACCGCCTTGAACGGTCATTGGCAAAGTAGGCTCTTGGAAACAGGCGCCGTAAACATAAATTCATCATGTTTTATAAAATGGTCAACCATTTAATCCCAAAATCCTCTCTGATTTATTTCCTACTTCTGTCGGTAACATCTCTAGATATAACCTACGAAATGCCTTGAACATCCAAACTATTAATGCCCATTCAAACTATCGCTACGACTCTTTTCTCCCTTTGTCATTCCCGAATGGAATAACTTACCTGAAGATTCATGTCACACCACAAGAGTTTGTCTTTCAAAACTCACGCAATCGTGATACATGTAGTAACAACATTCCATTAAAGTACTACTTCCGACAAAGAAACCTTCAAATACTGTTCTTTAGAATGCGTTTAAATGGCGGTTTCTCGCCATTGTGAACTGTGGACTCGTAGGAAACGCTGAACCTTCTTTTTTAACTGCAATAAATACATCGATATAAGAATATATTGCTAAATTTAATTCCCCGTCTACTACACACCACTGAAAACACTTCTCTTTGGAGACGAAAATGTACAACCATTCTTATTTTCAGCGCGGTACATAAATATATATAGTATATATAAAAGAAACACAACTCAAAACGATTTATCCAGTAGTTCGTTTCATTCACTCTGTTGTTGTATGTTCCAAAACGGCAACACTCTCTTCCCGTGTGTCATCCCCATTTACCCTCATTTCAAGCAACGATGATAAAATTACATTTAAATTGTATTCTCTTCTCCTTGATCTAACATTTCAAGTTGTTCTATTTTTCTTCTTTCACGTTGAATGCCTTATTACTCTACTATCTTATGTTTCTTTCATTTAATTAAATAAACTATTCTGGAATACGTATAAACTATTTTAGTTATCACTATTCATTGCTCCTACCTTCAGAATTTATGTTATAAACATATCAAATTACTGCTCTTATAAAACATGCCGTCAATTGTGTACAATTAATATTGTACCTAGAAAAAGAACATCATCAGTATTTTACTTTCGTTCTAATCCTTTTTCTTCTATTGTGTACAAATAGTTTAAATACATGTGAAATAAAATATGTTTAAACCAAATCACTCTAGATACTCATACTTAGGCGGTACACGACAGTTTCTAAAATTGTACACTGTGGTGAAACTTAGAGGCAAGCATAATTTTTCAAATACAAAAATATGTGTTTTTCTTTCTAATTATAATCTGCAGTTTGAAGAATTGCAATTAAGAATAAGTGTTTTTGTAACAAGATACACAAATGTAGATGAGAAACGACGTTCAGCATAACATCTGAAAGAGGAACATATCATTAAAACTATTTAACTATGTGTCTTGCTATAACGTGCAAAGCTTGAAACTCTGAAACTAAAAATAAAACAACTTTTCTTATTTAAAAGAACAAAAATATATAGAAGTGGTTTACTTCTAAAACACACCAAAACTCCTCAATTATACATAACGCATCGTACAGTAATTTTGTCAAATATGTGTAACGCATCGTATAGATCGGTGTTCGTACAGTAGCAAATTTGAAATGGTAACGCACCGTACAGTCTAACAATTTTTAATCAGAATTTTGCTTATTTATTGCATAGTTTACTGGTCATTTAGATATCATCACAAAGTAAATAATACAAAGTATTTCGCTTCGATCCGTGAAGCAACAAGCCAGTAATGGTTCAAAGCAGGTGCGACTCCTCGCTTCGATTTCAGATCGACAAAAATTGACATTCTTCAGCAATGATTTCTCAAAAAGTAGTAGATCGTTTGTTACATACTATGCAGCCGAGTGTAAAGGAATCATTGATCTAACTGTCAGCATACATATCTATGCATGTCACGCCGAATTAAGTAAGTAACGAGCAAAAATGTAAGACACTTACTTTTCGGATATTAACATGTGTGCCATCTTGAAAATAATAAAATCGGCTAGCCGTACAGGTTACATGACAGTGGTTTCACTCTGTAAAGGTTGACACAAAGGACACAAAGGACCTGTAAGTATTGTAAATTACCTGTATTGTTAGCTCCAAACTTGGCTTGGGTCATAGATTTAAATACGTATGCAGGTCTATGCTTGGGTGTAATCTCTTTATTAAATTATTAATCGGTCTGCCGGAGACTGAGTGGGATGGGTATTGGTGGGGTTTGGTGATATATCTAATTAAACGGTTCTATCTAACGTTATGGGGTACGGTTAAGTTTAGATGGGGTGTTGTGGGGGTGTTGTGTTGGGGGGGATGCGGGTGCGGGGGACCCCGGAGCAGTGCTAAGGCCTCAGTAGTTAATTACCTGAATTTGATTGCAGTTTTTATGTACATTGCTGGGGGTCGGGTGGGGTAGTGGGGGTAGGGAGGTGATATCGTGATGGTAAGCGTTGAACACATTATGTAATGTTTGAATAATACGAATATGCAGTGAAGTAGTGCAGTGAAGGAGGTAACACTGTACAGAAACATGGAGTTACATTGCTAATTAACAAGAAATGTCAAGGTAAGTCACAAAATTAATGCCCCTGAAGTGGTTTTGACCTTTGACCTCTAAGTGTGACCTTGATCTTGCAACCACGGACCTGTATGTTGTGCGCGACACGTCTTTTTATGGCGAACACTTGTGCCAAGTTATTTGAACATCCGTCCAGGAATGCCAGAGGTATTGACTGAACACGATTGTAGGGATGGACGTTGCGACTACGGAATACTACATGTATATACCGCACTTCGGGAGCATAAACATGCATTTCGCTTGTATAAAATGCATTTCGCTTGTACTAGTGATGTACATATTAAACAATTGTAACCGATCATCGCTTACTTAGGCATTCGATTATGATGATCGATTATGACAATCTATAACTGATCATCCGTGAAATGAAAATATGCGCTTTAATTAATGTTTAAAAATGAAGATGATTATCCAGAAGAATACATTTATAAAAATCACAAATAAACACATTTATTTCAATTTAAAAAAATATGACATAATAAACAAGACAGGAAACAGTATTTAGCTATTTAAACTTTGTGGTAAAAATATCACACCGCATTGCAATGTGAGCATCATTTGTAAATTCCAGTGACAGCTATTTATCCTCTGTTTTTAGCTCTACTTCTAGACTATTCGAAGAATAAGAGAGCTTATGTAACCACCCCGGCGTCGGACTCCCTGTATTTACAGGTCTATATCTCTTACATTTCTTGTCCTAGCTCAACTAAATTGGTGTCCTTATAGTATGTTGTTAAGGGTTGCGTACGTGATTTTGCCTTCTACAAATTCTGGGCTCCCTATATCTCTTAATTTTTCTTACGTCACCCAAATGTTGGTTTGGGATTTGTTATAGCATTATTCATCTTATTCATCCTTCAAATTTACTCATATTGGGCATGGGCACTCCCCACCATCCCCCGAACACCCCCACCTCTTCCACTGAATTTTCCCATTTTCCATCTGCTCATGTAAACTCATGTTTATTCCATGTCAAACATGGCAGCCAGTGGCCATCTTTGTTTACATAGAGTTATATAGGACAAACTTGTAGCGACTACTCCTCTGAGACTACTTGAAGGATTTTCATGAAACTTAAGACAAATGTTGTTCTTGATGTCTAGTTGATCATAGCAAAATTTCAGGTCGGACGGCAGCCATGGCTAAAATAGATTTAAAAAAAACTAGTTAGTAGTGACTACTTCGTGAAAACTGTAAGTGATATTGATGTCGGACTTTTTTCGAAAATAATCAGCAGGACATGATATTGGTCCTTGTTGAAATATATTTTGATGCGGCATTAAACATGGCCACCAGCGGCCATCTTTGTTTACATACAGTTATATAGTAACAACTTGAAGACAGATTTTCATGAAACTTTACAGGAATGCTGATCTAGCTATCAGAACCTATCAGTAGAGCTTCAAGGTCATTGACCTCTTGTTTACTTTTTTTATATATTTCTGTGTTGTTTTGTTTTATCAATTCTACACCTATAGCTATGTTGCGCCCCCGCCCAACACCCCCATCCTTCAAACATTCTCCCATCCCATCATCACCACCCGAATGTTGTTTTTAGGTCTACTGGCCAGGGGCCAGCAGAGCGTATGGGATGGCGAGTTGTCCTCTGTCCGTCGTTAACCTTTGTCTCGTTAAGACGATAGGGACTTCATTGTTCATCTGATCTTTACCAAACTTTACCAGATTGTTAATATCCATGATAGCTCAGATGTTCGAAAATCAGCCAGATCTGACCAGTAATAGCGGAGTTATGGCCCTTGATATAGTTAAAAATGCTATATTTTGCATCGTTAAGACAATAGGGCCTTTATTTTTCATCTGATCTTTACCAAACCTTACCAGATTGCTAATATCAATAACAGAAATATAAAAAGATCGAACAGGGAAAGTAGCATTCAAGGAGGACATTCAACCACAAAACACAGAAAGCTCGGACAAGTTCGAAAACCAGCCAGATCTGACCACTAACAGCGGTGTTATGGCCCTTGATTTAGTTAAAAATGCTGTATTTTGCCTCGTTGATAATAGGGCCTTCATTTTTCGTTTTATCTTTACCATTGACAACCCTTTCTTTCCGACTATGGTTAATAATATTTATCCTAAAGAACTTCAGCTTAACAAAGCTAATATATCTGATAATAACGCTTCTTTTCTTGATTTAGATCTCTCGATTGAAAATGGTGAAATAGTTAGAAATATCTATGACAAGAGATATGATTTTAATTTTGACATTGTTAATTATCCCCACTTGGATGGGGATGTTCCCCAAGCAACTTCTTATGGGGTGTATGTGTCTCAACTTATTCGTTTTTTAAGAGCTTGTACTCGAGTTGAAGACTTTAATATTCGTAATCTTTATATAACTAAAAAGCTACCGTTACCATAAACTTCATAAAACCTTTGCACAATTTTATTATCGTAACCCTGATCTTTTTTCCAAATATAAACGTAATTTAAGGACTCTTCTGCGACAAGGACTATCACAACCTGACTTCTATGGTGATGTGATTTATAAACTTCGCAAGATTCTTGGTCATGATCACTTTCATACTATCTTTGTTAAACTTTAGGGTAAGTGTGAGGTTTGGTGCACCCTATAACCGGTTTAAACCCCCAGTGGCCTATTTTGCCACTGACCGTTCCAAGGCGGTAGCCCTATTGTCAACCCTTTTGTGTTTGTGATGTCGTTTGTATTTATTATTACTTTTTCCTTCTTGTTTGTCTGTTTGCGTGTTTGTTTCTGTGTTTTGTGGTTGACTGTCCTCCTTGAATGCTACTTTCCCTGTCCGATCTTTTTATATTTCTTGTTAAAAGGTTTATCAAAAGAGGTTAATACCCTATCATTTTGCAACGTACTGCATGCTTGGTGGTGGACTCTTTTACAGTGTCTCACTCCTCTTTAATTGTACGATGACCGGACAGGCTGTGGACCCTATGATGACACCTACCTAACGCCCATTGGGACGGTGACGTTTGATGTTTGTCTATGATCTTTCTTGTCGTGCCCTTAATGGTTTATTATCTTGTTGCTCTGGCTTTTGCCAAGTCAATGAGTACCTTCGTTGTGGATTTCTAGGCTATTGTTTTTTTGTATTATATTTACACGAGCATATTTGTGTTTTACTTATATTGCCTATTGATGCTGCCTTGTTGGTTAGAGATTAGATCATTGCGGGGATTTCTTTATTTACACTGTCCTGTTTTAATGGGATGACAGTAGGGTAAGTGTGAGGTTTGGTGCATCCTAGAACCGGTCTAAACCACCAGTGGCCTTTGTTGCCACTGACCGTTCCAAGGCGGTAGCCCTATTGTCAACCCTTTTGTGTTTGTGGTGTCGTTTGCATTTATTATTACTTTTGCCTTCTTGTTTGTCTGTTTGCGTGTTTGTTTCTGTGTTTTGTGTTTGACTGTCCTCCTTGAATGCTACTTTCCCTGTCCGATCTTTTTATATTTCTTTAATAGATTGTTAATATCAATGAAAGCTCGGACAAGTTCGAAAACTAGCCATATCGAACCAGTAACAGCAGAGTTATAGCCCTTGATTTAGTTAAAAATGCTATATTTTGCCTCGTTAAGACGCTAGGGCCTTCATTTGTCATCCGATCTTTACTAAACTTTACCAGATTGCTAATGTCGGTGAAATCTTGGAAAATTTTGAAAACCAGCCAGATCGGACCGTATGGCTTATGATTTAGTTAAAACTGCTATATTTTGCCTGGTTAAGACGATAGGGGTTTCATTTTTCGTTTTATCTATACCAAACTTTAACAGATTGTTAATAGCAATGAAAGCTGGGACAAGTTCAAAAACCAGCCAGATCGGACTAGAAATGGCCTTTGATTTAGTAAAAAAATGCTATATTTTTTTCATCTGATCTTTACCAAACTTTAAGAGATTGTAAATATTAATGATAGCTAAGAGGAGTTTGAAAACCAGCCAGATCGGACCAGTTACAGCGGAGTTATGGCCCTTCATTTAGTTAAGAATGCTATATTTTGCCTCGTTAAGACGATATGTCCTTCATTTTCTTTCGACCTTGACTAAACTGTACCAGATTGCTAATTTCGATTAAAGCTCGGACAAGTTCGAAAACCAGCCAGATCGGACAAGTTTTTCATCCGATCTTTACCAAACTTTACGAGATTGTTAATATCAATGAGAGCTCGGTGAGTTTCGAAAACCAGCCAGATCGGACTAGCAACAGCGGAGTTGTGGCCCTTGAATTAGTTAAAATGCTATATTTTACCTCGTTAATAAGATAGGGCCTTCATTTTTCATCTGATCTTTACCAATTTTTACCAGACTTTATGACTTACTTTTTTTTTATTATGATTTTTTTTTTATTTATTTTTTTATTTCATTTTTTTTCATTTTTTATTTTATTTTATTTTTCTATTTTTTTTTTTATTATTTTTTTTTTTATTATTATTTTTTTTTTTTATTTTTTTTTTTTGTTATCTCTACTGATCAAGTTCGAAAACCAGCCACATCGGACCAGTAACAGCGGAGTTATGGCTCTTGATTTAGTTAAAAATGCTATATTTTGCTTCGTTAAGACGATAGGGCCTTCATTTCTTTTTATCCGACCTTTACCAAACTTTATCCGATTGTTAATATCAATAAAAGCTCGGGCAAGTTCAAGAACCAGCCAAATCGGACCAGTAACAGTGGAGTTATGGCCATTGATTTAGTTAAAAATGCTATATTTTGCCTCGTTAAGACAATAGGGCCTTCATTTTGCATCTGATCTTTACCAAACTTAAAGAGATTGTTAATATCAATGAAAGCTGAGATGAGTTCGAAAACCAGCCAGATCGGACAAGTAACAACGGAGGTATGGCCCTAGATTTAGTTAAAAATGCTATATTTTGCCTCTTTAAGACGATAAGGCCTTCATTTTGCATCCGATCTTTACTAAACTTTACCAGATTGTTAATGTCAATGAAAGCTCGGATAATTTCGAAAACCAGCCAGATCGGACAAGTAACAGCGGAGTTATGGCCCTTGATTTAGTTTAAAATGCTATAATTTGTCTCGTAAAGACGATAAGGCCTTCATTTTTTTAACCGATCTTTATCAAACTTTACCAGATTGTTAATGAATGCCCGGAAAATTCGAAAAACAGCCAGATCGGACCAGCGACAGCGGAGTTATGGCCCATGATTTCGTTAAAAATGCTATATTTTCCTCAATACGATTGGGCCTTCATTTTTATCTGATCTTTATCAAACTTTACCAGACTTAAGATCAATGAAAGCTCGGACGATTTTCGAAAAACTGTCAATTCGGACCACTAACAGCGGAGTTATGGTCCTCAGTTTAGTTAAAAATGCTATATTTTGCCTCGTTAAGACGATAGGGCCTTCATTTTAAATTTTATCTATAACAAACTTTACCATATTGTTAATATCAATGACTGCTTGAACAAAATTGAAAACCAGCCAGATCGGACCAGTAACAACGGAGTTATGGCACTTGATTTTGTTAAAAATGCTATATTTTGTCTCGTTAATACGATAGGGCCTTCATTTTCTCTCTGATCTTTACCAAATTTTACCAGATTTTGTAGTTATGGCCCTTGATTTAGTTAAAAATGCTGTATTTCCCCAAAAACTTTCAAAAAAAACGTAAATTTTACGTTAGCCAGAGCCATGTTAGCCAGTAGAGCGTCCACAGGCCCTCTTGGGCCTCTTGTTTACATATCTTTATGTTGTTTTGTTTTATCAATTCATCAGTTTGTTTTGCCACCCACTCCCCCCCCCCCCCACCCCACCCCCAACCATATCCCCACCCCATCATCACCACCATCCAAAAGCAGAGGTTATGGGATGACGAGTTGTCCGGCGTCCGTCCGTCCGTCCGTTAACGTTTGCCTTGTGAACACTCTAGTGCCTTCATTATTAATCGGATCTTTAAGAAACTTTGCCAGTCAATGATATCAATGAAAGCTCGGAAAAATTCGAATACCAGCCAGATCGGATTAATTTCACCAGAGTTATGTATGGCCCTTGTATTGCTAAAAAAAATGCCATATTAAGCCTTGTGAATACTCTAGCACCTTCATTTATTGTTTGATCTTTACCAAACTTGCAAAGATTGTTAATATTAACGAAAGCTTGGACAAGTTTGAAAACCAGCTGAATTGGATAGTATCAGCAGAGTTATGGCCTTTGTTTTTTCTGAAAAATGCCATTTTCTGCCTGTGAACACTAGCACCTTCATTTATTATTTGATCTTTACAAAACTTGCACAGATTGTTAATATCAATGAAAGCTCGGACAAGTTCGAAAACCAGCAAAATGGGATTAGTAACAGATAAGTTATGGCCCTTGTTTTTCTGAAAAACACACTATTTTCTGCCTTATGAACACTCCAGCAGTTTTTCGGACCTGGTTTTCGTCTGCTTGGGTGTGAGCTCCACTATGTTTGTTGTTTAGAAAACAACAAGTTTCTCCGCCAAATCTTCAGGTTCGACTGCTTTCAAGTCAACTTCTATTTCTTTCTCGAGGCACCATCCTGAAAATGTAATGGGTAACTTCGAAAAAATGTTTAAGTCAATGTTTTAGGAATATCATCATTTGGATTGATTTTTTTCATTGCCATTTTTGGGGCCTTTTTCAGAGAGTTCATTTGATCGTAGATGACAAGCATATAATTGGTGAAAGTCATTTTGATTTTTGTATTAAAAGAAAGTGACTGACGTGGGAAAATCGTCAAATAAACGATACTGTGTTTTCAACGGTTACATCGAAATAACCATTATATTAAAAGATTTACAGTGTACAAATTCAAGTTACATTCTCAAACTTCCTGTGGTGTAGTGGAAACACACATATCATTTATTGGTATGAGACCTTGGTTCGAATCCAGTCAGGTAGAAAATTACATGTAACTCTATTTGCTTGCACATTGTAAATTTTGTTGGTTGTAAAAAACACACAAAAAACAATGAAATTAACAATATCTTTTTCAAACAAAATAGTCAATTCCTTTTCTCCATAGATGCACATGTTCATTTGTTTGGGTACCCAGCTGTTTGTCGACAGAATTAAATTTATAGACCTCGGTATTTTGTGGCCAGCCATGATACACGCTGTACTATTGCATATATATATAATATATGAGAAGAGAATGAAAAAAATCGTAAACCACTGACATTGTCTGCGACATTTACTCAGACACTGTGCATGATTTACAATTTCCTTTTCTTTTTTTTTTACACAGTATATATGCAATAGTACAGGGTGTATGTTTACAAACCTGCAGTAATGGTGTATTAGCTAATATTCTAATTTTGTAGGCAACTTATCCAACATATAAGCACCCAAAACAAAAACTGTCCAGACATCATGCTTCCATTTTTTTCGGACAGCAGATTAGTTTCATAAACAATTAATACATGCTAGAGAACTCGTTACCAGTACTTTCAGGATTTTGATTTAATTAATAAGTTGAGCTGGCATGTATTTACAAATCAAAATCAATACAAAGATTGTTTTAAAGACAAGAAGGCAAAAATGTCCCTAATTAATTCACCTGATAACCGTGTCCATTGTAGAATCTTGCAGCAGTAACAGTTTAATTGGGTGGAACAAAATAATGTCTGGTAAGATAAGAGAAGATTTTCAATATGTTCCCTCATAAGACTATATATAACTGTGACCCCCCAGGGCAGAGCAAATTAAACATATGATCACCATTTCAGAAAAGAAGATGTGTTAAGATTTTATTTTCCTATATAACCAGAAAAGTTTACCTAAAACTACTAACCCAGGCGGGTGTTAGAGGACATAAGCTAACATTGTATGTGATATATGAGAGTCCTATGCCTTGTGGGTTCAGAGAAAATTGTTTTAAGAATGTATGGTACATGCTAAATATTAGACCTCTAGCTCTGACCTATAGTTTACGAGAAGAAGATTTTTGTGCCGCCTTTTCGAAGAAAAATGCGATACCTAGGGATCAAATAGAATAAGTTTTGTATGAGAAATTGTCGCAGACGTACATGAAGAAAATTTAAATTATTCTGTGACCTATTATTGGCTCAATACATGACATTAAATGATGTCAACCACTGGAGTCGGAATCTTGATTTTCAGCTTAAACCATATGAGTGGCAGGAAAATAGAAGAGTTTTGTATGAGGAATGGTCACAGACGTACATGAAGAAAATTTAAATTATTCTGTGACTTATTCCTCGCTCAATACATGACATTATATGATGTCAACCCCTGGAGTGGGAATCTTGATTTTCAACTATAACCATATGGGTGAGAGGAAAATAGGCTGAGTTGTATATGAGGAATGGTTACCGACGTACAGGAAGAAGATTTAAATTATACCTTGCCTTATTCCTGACTCAATATTTAACATTAAATGATGTCAACCCCTGGAGTCTGAATCTTCATTTTCATCTACAATCATATGAGTGAGAGGAAAATAGGTTTTGTTTTGTATGAGAAATGGTCGCAGACGTACATGAAGAAGATTTAAATTATTCTGTGACCTATTCTTGGCTCAATACATGACATTAAATGATGTCAATCCCTGGAGTCGGAATCTTGATTTTCAGCTTAAACCATATGGGTGAGAGGAAAGATGAAGATGACCCCTTGGAGTCGGAATATTGATTTTCCGACCAGGTTTGACTGTTACCAGTGGGAAAGCAACTAAAACCATATGGGTCAGAGAAAAATATGTTGTGTTTTGTTGTATAAGGTATGCTTACCGTGGTTCAGGACGAAAATATGTCACTTTATTCCTGGTTAAATGCCTAATTTTAAAAGATGTCAACCATTTAGTTTAAACATATTTATTTTACATCGATTGCGAAACAAGTTATTGTAACTTAGATTAATCACTCTCGATGGCTTCCTGGGTAGAACCAGTACTAAGCAATGTGGATTAATTATCTTGCTCAAGGATAAATAACGTGGCCCGCGGCCAGGATCGAACCCACGACCTCTCGATTCTGAGTTCGGCGCTCTACCACTGGACCACGCATGTCAACCATTTGTGTCGAAATCTTTATTTTTGACAATATAAAATTTCGGCTTCCAGTAAAACTATTTCCATGACAGGAAAATGTATATCTATATTTGCATGAAGAAAATATGTCATTTTAGGACTTATTTCTGATTAAATACCTAATTTTAAGAGATGTCAACAAATCGAGTCCAAATCTTGATTTTGACAAGATAATATTTCTGATAATATAAAGGTAGAAAACTAGGATGTCTTTTATATAAGGATTGTTCACAGGCACACAGGAAATATTCCTTGATTAATACCTAAACTGAAATGTTATCAACGATTCCAGTCGTTTTGACAACATAAATTTCTGAGTATATAAACGACAGTAAAATACATGTATTTTGTACAAAGAATGGTCTATCGAATGGTGGTATCGAAAGAATATATGAATATGGTTTAACGGATTTCTGGTTTAATACTATTTGACACGAAGAAATGGCTGAACATTATTGACAGTAAGGCCATTCTTTTATTGATATTCGTTTTAAAAGCCTTCAAGACAGAGAAGTGCCGTAGGGGTAGAGAAACCAATCATTTGGAAAGCTATTTTTATAGGAATGGTGGACGAAATTTTCAAGTAATATTTGGAAAAAAATCAAAACAAATCCCTATAGAACAATGCATACAGTGTTTCGTTTTATTTATCACATTTCTGTTTCTACATGTTTCAACAGAAAATCTGTTATGATTTATCTGGCAATCTGCACTATTTTGTGTTTAGAATACCTTGAGAAATATAAAAGACATACCTAATATAGTCGATAGCCGGGACCATGATGGATACCTATTGTACCTTAATATTAACCCGTCAGGCAAAACATATACTTGTTGTATTAAAAGAGAATATATATATGCATCTGCTAATAAAATGATATAAAAATAGGCTGCGAATGGTCATATGAATGGCGAAGTTTTAAAAATTATTGAAAAGAAAACACCTAATGAAATTGTAAAATCTCTTCTGCACAAATACAGTTGAATATTTTTTTCCGTATTTATTTACATTTTTGATCTATATAAAACAGTTCGATATATGTACTACATTATTCAACAAGAAATGTCACTGTAAGTGAAAAATGCCCACTTGACCTCTAAGTGTGACCTTGACCTTAGAGCCACGGACCTGGATTTTGTGCGCGACACGTCGTCTTCTTGTGTTGAGCACTTGTGCCAAGTTATTTGAAAATCCGTCCAGGAGTAATTGACCGGACCTTCGGGGGCATAAAAAGTAAATAGCCATTTTAATACTTATGGATAAGTAGATGATGACAGTATTGGACTAAATGTTTCTTCCAATGATTTAAAAGCCATTTGAATACTTACCGATAAGTAGATGATGACAATATTGGACTAAAGGTTTCGTCCAATTCAAAACTGTCACTTACTGATCACGTCATGAATATTCGTACAGGCCGCTTTTGGCAAAGGCGGGGTATCACCTAATAGGCGGGATCATACCCTAGCGTTTGACAAACAAAGGCGTCAGAATTTGTCACAAAGGTTCTACGGTTCATATTCGCTAAAATGGATTTTTTAAAATAAATAAATTATTTTTGCAACCAGATACCGTTTTTCACACTATTTTCCTATATTATGAACAAACACTCTTTCTCTAATGAATTGGGATTTCAGCGTTCCTTTGCCTACTAGAAATATGTCATTAAAGATCAGCTTATGCGCACCCTGAATTGCAAGAGAACAATTACATACTCCTACTACATCAGTACTTTTGGGATGTATGAACTTGTTTTCCTTTTTTTCTAGTTGAATTGAAGTCAAATGTTCGATACTGTCGCTATTTTTATATTTTACTTTCCAACACATCTACTGAATTGATTACATATAAAAGTAACACATGTTTAATACAGTGTGATATATTACACCACGCCTATTAAAAAATGGTGAGGATTACCTTAAACAATCGGAGCTTTTTTAAATATTACCAGTTGAAAGTTGTCGCCAAGTGTAGTGAAATGTTCGAGATGGCATCATACACATGCAATGCCGAACATGATATAGGTAATATTGAGTCAATGTTTACCTTTGCATCACAACGCTATGTAGTAAATATCATCTGAAAACGATACCTGACCTATATAATAACGCTTTTGAAAACAGACTGAGTTAAAGTCAAACTAATTTGAAAAAGTAAATTGAAAGAAATGTTCGCTACCTCATCAGTTCATAACTATGATGACTTGTAGCAGTTCCTATTATCAAGTTAGTTTTGAATCGAAGGACACGCGTTAATGCCCATGTGTACAAAAACATCATAAGAAACCATCATACTCAGGTAACAAAACGAATAATTGTAACTAATGAAATGTCCGATACTGAAATGTTCGCTACCAATTTTAATTAACAGTATGACAGTGCGTGGCAAATGACGTCAATTTCTACTCCGCCGCAAACAATGACGTCACAAGAGGGGAAGTTGTGAGAATTGAGGTTAAAATCTAGGACATACAGCCACATGACGGGGTTTTGAAAATTGGTGAGTTATCATATTTACTATTCTCTCTTTTTTTCTGTTCGATGAATTATTTTATAAATGTTGTGTTTTTTGCAGAGTCAAGACATTGTATTTACTAACTTACATACATGTGTTATTGATACTGCACTGTAAAACGCTTAATATGCGCTGAAATGTTCGCTACATTTGGTATCGAACAAAAGGTTTAACATTGGTGTTATAGTTTATTACAGATAATTCTTTTTTTTAAAGGAATGTTTCTCTGTCGAAATTTAAAACGCTCATCCTTGTTATTTTAATGCAATTAGACATGAAGTATAATTGCAGCTTTGGTGTTTATTGAAAACAAAAACAATATTAATCTACATTTTGTTCAATCTATGGTGTACCAGTTGTAAGGAATTATTATTACACTTACCTTATCAATCTAAAGCTTACATATTTGTATTCTCAATTTTGCAATGCATTAGTTGATTATTTATATTTGTTAAAATATGCAATATTATGTGTATTATTTAAAATAACTGATATTTTATAAGCTAATTGTGGCAATATCGGACATTTCAATAAAAGTAGCGGACATTTCAAAAGTGTTAACTTATAGCTAAATTTTCTGACACTAACATTCAAAAAGGCCTAAAACATCGAAAATATCAATAATTAATTGTATTTTATCATTCCAGGTAACAATGGTCAAGTCAACAGCTGAAATATGCGGAGAATACAGAAAAAAAGACTTAGGGGTAAACAAAAATAAAGAAAGCGAAAGAAGAAGGAACAAATATATATAATATATATAACAATATATGTCACGGTTATAAATATCCTATAGAGTAGGTTAATGTAGCATTGTCCAGCCGATTAGCTCGGTCGGTAGAGCAACGAAACATAGTCTGAAGGAGATGGGTTCGAGCCACAGTCCGGTTCCGCAATGTTCTAACCTGTGAAATTTGGCGAAGCCGGCATGACCCTTGACTAAGTAGGCTGCAATAAACATGCAAATAATTTTATGTAGCCATTTAAATTCGAGGAAGAATTCCTATCCTTAGGGATGGTATGGCGGTTCATAAATATCTAACAGTATATATTGCTATAGCATTGTCCGGCCGGTTAGCTCAGTTGTGAGAGCAACGGGACGATAGTCCGAAGGTCCAGGGTTCAAACCAAAGTCCGGCTGCATTTTTTTCCCAGCCCTGTGACGCACACACAGATATCATGAAGTGCTATTGGTTATTTCCAGGTAGTTATTGTTTTGAATTGTTTAGTTATTGTCTGTTTCAAAATAAAAAGTGATATTTGAAATGTCCGACACTTATTATTATATAACCCTTTTACAATAAAGTGACCAATTCGACTCTAATTTTGGGGATATATTGAACAAATAAATATAATGAAGCCTCAATACACATCTGCAGCACCAAAAATACAATTATTAATGTATGGTTAATCGATAATCAGCAACAACTAAATTATTCGCACATGTAAATACAACAAGACAGTGGATCTTGTTTCAGTGTGTGTGTGGATGTATTTTACAGAACTTTGAGTCATTTGATCGTATTGCCTAGGTGGTTTGTTAGTTGTTTTTTTTTAACTTGTTTCAATAGGTGTTATTGTTTCCTTAAAACATAATATAATCTGTACAATCCACATACTTACTGAAATGTTCGATACATTTAGAGATTCCATTGTTTTGATCAGTTGCAGCTCAAACTGTAAAACTATATTGTTTAAAAGGTATCTCCCTATTTATAGCATATTTCAAATTTGTTATAGTGTCTTTCAAATCAACTTGTTATTTCCTTGTTGAAAGAAAACAACTACGATGTAAACCAATTCATGAAATTAAACGCCTAATGCTCCTCGCACAAAATTAACCGAAGTTTTCCATACACACTTTTCAACAATAGCCCAAGTTGCATCTTGCTACAATAGTGCATTGCATACGTTAACGTGCCTTTTAATTGAAAACGTATTTAAAGTTACAATTATTGTATTAGATAAACATTTTTATTAAATAAACATTAAACATATACATTTGTGGAGTTATGTTGTGGTATCGTACATTTCATGTTAGAAAAAAATAGTAAATACCACTATAAACTCAGTAATCTGTTGGTAAAAATCTATAAGGTTGATGATGAAATCCTTTCAGAAATAAGCTATAGATGTGTTGTACTAAAGAAAGAATATATAAAGGATTGATTAACTGTTGGTGTAATTTATCACTAATGGTACTTGTTGGAATACCAATTTATATGAGAATCAGTGAAAGCAAGTTGAAATACTGACCTAAAAAGATATTTAACCTAACAGTTAAACTTGATAAATGTGTGTGGTGGCAATGGTTACTGTAAGGGGAAGTAACCACTGCGGGGAGTTTGATTCTGGGGGTGGCAACCTTCAGTGCTGCAAGCACCACATTACCCCGAATTTGCTGGTCATTTTTGAGTGTTTCTAAGATAGATCTAGTTCTTTTAAAAAAAAGGTTTTATCATCCGTTCGGATATAGGAATAGGTGTTGTAGGCCAGAAGGCTATAATGGTGGCCTTGTCCGCTCCATATCTCCTCTCCCCCTGAAGCAAATATCATGAAACTTCATTGGTGGACTGCCTGTGGTGGGATAATAACTCCTGGTGATTTTGAGGTCAAAGGTCAAGGACACCGGGACCTGACCATGAAAATCCTTGTCCGCTCTGTAACTCAACTCCCCCTAAAGCAAATCTCATGAAACTTCATGGGTTAACTGCCTGTGATGAGAGGATGACCCCTATTGATTTTTAGGTCAGGAGGTCAAAGGTCGAGGCTACCATTACATGATCATGAAAATCTTATTCCACTCAATCTTTACGCAAACGGTGTACTTAGTGAGTTTAGTGTACTTCTTTTTCAGTCATGTGGGAATAACACTGAACGGCTTGCTGCTAAGGCGACGTGTCACGACTAAATGTTACTTTTGCCCTACCTTCAAGGTCAAGGTCACACTTAGATTTTGAAGGTTATTGCTATAATGTTGTGTACGTCTATAGATTCTTAATCTATAATTGGCTTCCAATAGTATTAAACACAAATGTTCACCACCATGAGTCAGTGTGTTTTAACCAACAGCAAGGTCAAGGTCACACTTACACTTCGAATGTTATTACTATAATTTTGTGTCTGAGTCTTTTTTTAGCTCTACTGGCCGAAGGCTTATGGGATGGTGAGTTGTCCGTCGTCGTTTGTTAACTATTGCCTTGGGAACACTTTAGGGCCTTGCATTATTAATCGGATCTTTACGAAACCTTGTAAATGTCTTTATATCAATGAAGGCTCGAACAGGTTCGAAAACCAGCCAGATCGGATTAGTTTCAGCAGAGTTATGGCCCTTGTTTTGCGGAAAAAATGCCATATTAATATCAATGAAAGCTTGGACAAGTTCGAAAACCAGCTTAATTGGATCAGTAACACCAGAGTAAAGGACCTTGTTTTTCCTGAAAAATGCCATTTTCTGCCTTGTGAACACTCTAGCACCTTCATTTATGTTTTGATCTTTACCAAATTTGCAAAGATTGTTAATATCAATGAAAGCTCGAAAAATTCGAAAACCAGCCAAAGCTTGTTTTCAAATCCTGTACATATACTATCGAAACATTGTTCATCACATTTCATGAATAAATACTGTTTAAACCAATGAAAGCTCCGACAAGCTTGAAAACTAGCCAGATCGGATCAGTAACACAAGAGTAAAAAAAAAAATCTGCGTTATGAACACTCTAGCACCTTCATTTATTATTTGATATTTACAAAGCTTGCAAAGATTGTTAATATCAATGAAAGCTAGGACGAGTTCGAAAACCAGCCAAATGAGATTAGTAACACAGGAGTAACAACCTTTGATTTAGTTAAAAATGCTGTATTTTGCCTCATTAAGACGATAGGGCTTTCATTTGGCCAGCTTTTAATGAAACTTTGCAGGGATGATCAGTACAAATCTAGTTATGCATATCATCACCGTGTTCCAGTTGAATGATTTTTGGCAGTGGTATGGCCCTTTAAAGGTTTTAATACAAAAACTTTGTCCGGATGTTTTTCCTGAACCCCTGGCCAGATTTCAGAGAAACTTTGCAGGGATGATCAGTACCAGGTCTTGTTGTGCATGTCATCACTATGTTCCGCTTGGATTATTTTTGGCTGAGTTCTGGCCGTTCAAATGTTTTATTACCCAAACTTTATCTGGACTATTTCTCTTGAACCCTTGGCTGGATTTCAACGAAACTTTGCAGGGATGATCAGTACCAAGCCTAGTTATGCATGTCATCGTTTTTTTTCCACAAAATGAGAGGGTCTTCACAATTTTTAGAAAAATATCCCCGGCTTACAATACAATGTAATAGATATTAAAATAAGGCCAAATAAAATTATATGCTAAGGCATATGAAAATGAATACTGTTTCCGCTAACCCGACCGACCCTATTTTTTTCAAAATTCCTATCACACAGCGTCCATTTGGCAAAACTGTTAACAAGAAAAGTCATTAAATTTAATCAGACAAACCATGTGACAGTGTTCTCCAAGGCTATTTTTCCGGGTGTTTTACCCACATGAAAAGTTCTAGGGACGGGCACGCAAAGAAGGAAGTATATTTGTAGATTTGGAAAACCTCTGAGATGTGAGCTTCAAAAATGTCAGAGTATTTAAACTGTTTTTACAACATAACACAACAATCAAAATCTGAGAAGTCTCGTTTAATACCATACACTATTTTAATATTGAAATTGTATTAGGTTTTTGCTATGTACCCGACATCAATTTAAAAATACCATTGCTCTAATTAAGGCTGGAGAGAACAGTCAAGTATTTACTGGATAGACAAGTTGATTTTGCTATATTAATTAAAGTCATAATAATCATCTTCAAACTTGCAGTTTGGTGAAAATGTAAAACATGTATGCAGTTAGTCTTTTAACTCTTGTTTAATACTCCAGTCTGGTCCCAATATCACGAAACAACTCAACTTTTCAACTCAGACACTACTCAACTTGTCTTTGACATTACAATTCTGAGGTAATATTGTATCGGATCATTTTAATTTTGCTGGAAATCAATGTATATAGATATTTTACTGATATTGTGAAAAATTATTGTGAAAATCTACAGTTGCTTGGAAAACAATGAAGAAAATGTATTTGAGTCGGATCTGAAATATTCGAGACCATCTCAAATTCATTTTCTTAAATCTTGGTAAAATAAATTATATTTATAGAGTAACAATTTGAGTACTTAAGTTAAAGTATAACAACAAACTCTACTAATTTTCCATATATTAATGTAAAAGAATTATTTCGGTTACTATTTGATAAAGAAATTTTGAGTCAAGTTAAAATCTCAACTTAAGTTAATTCGTGATACTGGGACCTGTTCTAGCTCATTTAATATTGAACTTGTTCTAGAGGTTTATATGGATTTTTTTTTAAAATATTTTGATGTTTATTTTAGGGTGAAATAAAGAGACAACAAATCTTTTTTAAACTTGTTTATATTCATTTATTCAATAAAGTATGTTTTAATACAACATATATTGAAATACAATGATATTACATAGAAAAAGTAACCTATAAAGTCCTATTATTTTATATCGCGTAGAAAAAAAAAGAAAAAAAAAAAAAAGTTGTGCCTACCTACCTACCCAATTTTTTTTCAAGACGTTAGCGGAAACGAAGTATTCATTTTGTTTGCCCTAAATAACATGCTAAAACAAGAGGGACAGGAAGGTCCTAGATCGCTCTCCTGGTAATCATGGACAATAAATCTGGTGTGTCTAGTATGGCATGGGTATTTTTTAATTTATCCCACTTTCTTCTATGAATGAGATTTCATAAAAAATGGGTTGGGGGATGGGATTGGGGTTGGGGGAGTATATGGATGGATTAGAATCAGGCAACTTGTTTAAGCTTTTATTGATATTAACATTTTCTAAACAAATTTGGTAAAGCTTAGATAAAAAATGAAGTAGCTACAGATTTAACAAAGGAAAATACAATATAGCATTTTTCAATAAATCAAGGGCCATAATTTTGCTAATTAAGGGGCCATTACTCTGGTGTTACTTGTTCGATATAGCCCATTATCAAACTCTCACGAGATCTTATGGTCATATACAATCTGTGCAAGTTTGGTAAAAATTGCTCAAGAAATGTGACTTGTATCGTGTTAACAACATGTAAAACTGTTTTTTTGCATATTCAGGGCCATAACTCTGGTGTTACTGGTCCGATATTGCCCATTTTCGAACTCGCAAGTATAGTTAAGATTGCTCAATAAACGTGGCCTCTATCCTGTAAACAAGATGAAACTGCAATTTTTGCTAAATAAGGGGCCATAACTATGTTGTTACTGGTTCGATCTGGCCCATTATCAAACTCGCCCGAGATCGTATGGTCATATAAAATCTATGCAAGTTTGATTAAGATTGCTCAAGAAACGTGGCCTATATCGTGTAAACAAAATGAAAAACTGCATTTTTTGTTAAATAAGGGGCCATAACTCTGGTGTTACTGGTTCGAAATGGCGCATTATCAAACTCGTCCGAGATCTTATGGTCATATACAATCTATGGAAGTTTGGTTAAGATTGCTCAAGAAATGTGACTTGTATCGTGTTAACATGTAAAACTGCTTTTTTGCTTATTCAGGGACCATAGCCCATTTTCGAACTCGTCTGAGATCTTATGGTCATATACAATCTTTATAAATCTGGTTAAGATTTCTCATGAAATGTGGCCTTTATCGTGTACACAAGATTTGCTAATTCAGGGGCCATAACTCTGGTGTTACTGGTCCGATCTGGCCCATTAACAAACCTGTCTGAGATCTTATGATCATATGCAATCTGTGCATGTTTGGTTAAGATTGCTCAAGAAATGTGGCCTTTATCTTGCAAACAAAATGAAACTGCATTTTTTTGCTAATTAAGGGACAATAACTCTGGTGTTAATGGTTCGATCAGGCCCATTATCAAACTCTTCCGAGATCTTATGGTCATATCAAATCTATGCAAGTTTGATT
The DNA here is from genome assembly GCA_037043455.1 of Cyrtodaria siliqua. Classification (NCBI taxonomy): domain Eukaryota; kingdom Metazoa; phylum Mollusca; class Bivalvia; order Adapedonta; family Hiatellidae; genus Cyrtodaria; species Cyrtodaria siliqua. Next base: position 25,989 of record JAWPHD010008449.1, read on the forward strand.
AAGATTGCTCAAGAAACGTGGCCTATATCGTGTAAACAAAATGAAAAACTGCATTTTTTGTTAAATAAGGGGCCATAACTCTGGTGTTACTGGTTCGAAATGGCCCATTATCAAACTCGTCCGAGATCTTATGGTCATATACAATCTATGCAAGTTTGGTTAAGATTGCTCATGAAATGTGACTTGTATCGTGTTAACATGTAAAACTGCTTTTTTGCTAATTCAGGGACCATAGCCCATTTTCGAACTCGTCTGAGATCTTATGGTCATATACAATCTTTATAAATCTGGTTAAGATTTCTCATGAAATGTGGCCTTTATCGTGTACACAAGATTTGCTAATTCAGGGGCCATAACTCTGGTGTTACTGGTCCGATCTGGCCCATTAACAAACTTGTCTGAGATCTTATTATCATATGCAATCTGTGCATGTTTGGTTAAGATTGCTCAAGAAATGTGGCCTTTATCTTGCAAACAAAATGAAACTGCATTTTTTTGCTAATTAAGGGACAATAACTCTGGTGTTACTGGTTCGATCGGGCCCATTATCAAACTCTTCCGAGATCTTATGGTCATATACAATCTACGAAAGTTTTGTTAAGATTGCTCAAGAAATGTGGCCTCTATCGTGTAAACAAGATGAAGAACAGCATTTTTTGCTAATTCGAGGGCCAGATCGGATCTGTAACAACAGAGTTATGGCCCTCGAATTAGCAAAAAATGCTGTTCTTCATCTTGTTTACACGATAGAGGCCACATTTCTTGAGCAATCTTAACAAAACTTTGTTGTTACAGCTCCGATCTGGCCCATTATCCTCCAGTCCTTCGGATGAGACTTTAATACCGAGGTCTGCTTGCTAAAATGCTTAGTGCAATACAGCGAGGATAAATAAACGCTTATACGCACGAACCCGGTGCCTCCGGTTACCAATCCGTCGCTCTACCGACTGCTTGTTGTTTTAAAATAACCATAAAACAATGACTTTTTTATATCCACCCCACCCACGCCCCCCGCCAATGAAGTTAAAGGGGGAGTGGGTCGGGGTTATACTGGTATACTGGTTTGAGCTTGTCCGTCCTGTGCCTTTTTTACTTTCGGGGAAAGGGGTCGGGCCCTTAAGAGGGGGAAAAATTCGACGTGAATTGAAAAAGGGGGAATTTTGACAATGTTAAAATAAGGAAGACCGTAGTTTTTTATATGTATTAAGTCACATGTTTAGGTGGATTGTTTTAATAGTGTAAATGTCATGCTGTTTAAGTATGATATAAATATACTGAACCAAACAGCTAACGCACCAGTAGACAATACCTTTAATGTATGTAACTTATTATATGTTGACTGATACCGTTTGAGATTTTTGTCTCGCCCACATAGTGGGTAGCGAGACATAGCAGTTACTTTTCCGGCGGCGGCGGCGGCCACATTTTTAATTAACTATATCTCAACAACCTGTGCTCGAATTTTTCTGAAACTTTGTCAGATGCCTTGTTGGGTCAAGGGACATCACGTAAAGCCAAGGTCATATTTTGCGTTATTTTCCAAAAACTTAACCTTGGTTAGGTAACTTAATCTCACTTAATTCTATGTGATTGTCACATTTTCTTTGATTGCCTAAGTTTATGTCTTTGATACTTGGTCATATGTATGGTTGGCATTGGTGGACATCGCTGAACAAAAGAATACCAAGGTCAAGGTCACGTTTTGCATTATTCGCCATAAACATCAGTTTGGTTAGGTAAGTTAACCTCAGTTAACTTTTTCTGATAACTTTAATTTCTTTGTTTGATAATTGATCATATGTATTGTTCCACAAGGGACATCACGTAATGCCAAAATACCCAACGTCAAGGTCATATTTTGCGTTATTTTCCCAAAATTTAAGCTTGGTTAGGTAATTTTTAACTGTACTGTGATTGCCTCATTTTCTTTGTTTGATACTTGGTCATATGTATTGTTGGCATTGACGGACATCACTGAATGACAAAAATTACCAAGGTCAAGGTAATATTTTGCGCTATTTTCCCCAAACCTAACCTTGGTTAGGTAACTTAACAAAATGAAAAACTGCATTTTTTGTTAAATAAGGGGCCATAACTCTGTTGTTACTGGTTCGAAATGGCCCATTATCAAACTCGTCCGAGATCTTATGGTCATATACAACTATGCAAGTTTGGTTAAGATTGCTCAAGAAATGTGACTTGTATCGTGTTAACATGTAAAACTGCTTTTTTGCTAATTCAGGGACCATAGCCCATTTTCGAACTCGTCTGAGATCTTATGGTCATATACTATCTTTATAAATCTGGTTAAGATTTCTCATGAAATGTGGCCTTTATCGTGTACACAAGATTTGCTAATTCAGGGGCCATAACTCTGGTGTTACTGGTCCGATCTGGCCCATTAACAAACTGTCATGCTGTTTAAGTATGATATAAATATACTGAACCAAACAGCTAACGCACCAGTAGACAATACCTTTAATGTATGTAACTTATTATATGTTGACTGATACCGTTGGAGATTTTTGTCTCGCCCACATAGTGGGTAGCGAGACATAGCAGTTACTTTTCCGGCGGTTATAGTGCTTTAGTTAACTTTAGGTGATTGTCTCATTTTATGGCTTTGATACTTGGTCATATGTATTGTTATATCCTGTCAGTCTGCCTGTCTGTAGACGAAATATTGTCCGCTCCATAACTCATCTCCCCGATAAACAAATCTCATAAAACTTCAAGCGTGGATTGCCTGTGATGAGAGGATGACCCCTATTGATTTTGAGGTCAGTAGGTTAAAGGTCAAGGTCACCATGACTTGATAATGAAAAATATTGTCCACTCCATAACTCCTCTCCCCCTGAAGCTAATCTCAAGAAACGTCAAAGGTGAACTGCCTGTGGTGAAAGATGACCTTATTGATTTTGAGTTCAGTAGGTCAAAGGTCAAGGTCACCGGGACCTGATATTGAAAAACATTGTCCGCACTATAACTTCGCTCCCGTTGAAGCAAATCTCATGAAACTTCAAAGGTGAACTGGTTGTGGTGAAAGAATAGCCTCTATTGATTTTGATGTAGGTCAAAGGTCAAGGTTACCTGCATCCGGTAATGAAAAACATTGTTCGATCCATAACTCCTCTTCCCCTGAAGCATCCGTAAAAATCGAAACTTTCTTACTTGACAAGTCGAGCTCAGCTGCGAACTGTAAAGTAATAACCCACAAACTTTACAAAGTTTTATATTGTGAATAAATGAAATGGGTTAGGCTACCTATAGTTGGTACTTTGAATTGTAAAAATAAACAGTTGATGGCTTACCTATAGTTGATACTTTGAATTGCGAAATCAAACTGTTGATGGCTTACCTATGCCTGATACTTTGAATTGTGAAAACAAACAGTTGATGGCTTACCTATAGTTAGTACTTCGAATTGTGAAAACAAACAGTTGATGGCTTACCTATTGTTGGTACTTTGAATTGTGGAAACAAATGATGGCTTACTTATAGTTGGTACTTTGAATTGTGAAAACAAACAGCTGATGGCTGACCTATAGTTGGTAATTTGAATTGTGAAAACAGACGATGGCTTATCATCTATTGTTGGTACTTTAAATTGTGAGAACAGTTGATGGTTTACCTACAGCTGGTACTTTGAATTGTGAAAACAAACATTTGATGGCTTATCTATAGTAACTGTTGGTACTTTAAATTGTGAAAACAAACAGCTGATGGCTTACCTCTACATTTACCTTTGGAGGAAGGGTGTCGGGGGCCCTTTAGAGGGGGGATAAATTCGACGTAAATTGGAAAATGTTGGGAATTTCGACAATGATAAAATAAAGCAGAAAGATAGTAGTTTTTTATATGTATTAATTCACAGTTTTTTTTATTTATACTAAATTTACATCAAGAACATGTTTGATGGACATGTTATGGGTGGTCAACTAAGAAACAACATTTAAGTATGTTGGCTGGGCAAGTTTTGACATCTTCAAGTCTAAACATTTTATTTTTTAAATCATAGTTTTATTTGACAACAGAATTGTTTCATTTTTTCCATTCTAGTAGATATGGATATAATGTAGGATTTAAGATGGTAACATAACAAATTTTAAGCAAAAATATTTTTTTCATATTTTTTCCGTCATTTGTGATCATTTTGTGTTGTCAACAAAATAGGGGGTATGGGTAGCTCTGAGTAGAATTTATCCTTTTGCTATAGAATAAATCAGACTTTTGTTTTTCAGTAGTGGAATACATATATAAAAGTAGATACTGAGCTAATTTTATTTTCGATCTCCATGTCAATATTGTGTGTACAGTATTTTACATTGAAAATATCAAAATAACTCCAAAATGGGTGTAATTTAAAGAATTTTTAATAAAAAATCATTAGAAGCCTGGTGACCTATATATTTTTTTACTTGTTTTGAAAGAAATGTCATAGGACCTTGACATAAACAAATTTTAAAAAAAGTTGATCATTAGAACATAATTTTTTATCTTGAATTAATTTTTCGGTAAAAACAAAAGTGGGTGGGGTACGGTCCATATATGTTTACTTTTTAAAGTAAAAATACGAATGAGGATAACAACTGTTTTTATATGATTTGAAAGATATGTATACATGCAATCGAAAATTAATTGCTGTTTTTCAATAAACGTAATGTTATGAAAACAATTGTGAACATGTTCAATGACTATATTTTTCCTCTTTTTAGTGAAATTTTCAAGTTAGAAATATGTGCCTTCTTCAATGACGTCTAGTGGGGAAAAAAGTGTGGTGACCTAGTAGTTTTTTGATAATTTTGAATCTAAATTATACCAAAGAAGCTTTAAATATGAGTTTTAAAAAAATCTCATCACTACGTTCTTTCCCAGCCAACCTCCTTAAAAGCAAAAAAAAAAAAAAAAAAAAGGTTTTTTTTTTTGAGGCGATTCTTTTTCTCATAAAAGGGGGGAAAATACTATTTCGAGGAGGAATGGGGCCGAATTTCGCCGAATATGTTTGGGTAAAAACAAAAAAGACCTGGTACTTTGAATTGTGAAACAAACAGTTGATGGCTTACCTATTATTGGTACTTTGAATTGTGAAAACAAACAGTTGATGGCTTACCTATTATTGCCAATTTGAATTGTGAAAACAAACAGTTGATGGCTTACCTATTATTGGTACTTTGAATTGTGAAAACAAACAGTCGATGGCTTACCTATTATTGCCAATTTGAATTGTGAAAACAAGCAGTTGATGGCTTACCTATTATTGCCAATTTGAATTGTGAAAACAAACAGTTGATGGCTTACCTATTATTGGTACTTTGAATTGTGAAAACAAACAGTTGATGGCTTACCTATTATTGCCAATTTGAATTGTGAAAACAAACAGTTGATGGCTTACCTATTATTGGTACTTTGAATTGTGAAAACAAACAGTTGATGGCTTACCTATTATTGCCAATTTGAATTGTGAAAACAAACAGTTGATGGCTTACCTATTATTGGTACTTTGAATTGTGAAAACAAACAGTTGATGGCTTACCTATTATTGCCAATTTGAATTGTAAAAAAACAAGCAGTTGATGGCTTACCTATTATTGCCAATTTGAATTGTGAAAACAAACAGTTGATGGCTTACCTATTATTGGTACTTTGAATTGTGAAAACAAACAGTTGATGGCTTACCTATTATTGCCAATTTGAATTGTGAAAACAAACAGTTGATGGCTTACCTATTATTGCCAATTTGAATTGTGAAAACAAACAGTTGATGGCTTACCTATTATTGCCAATTTGAATTGTGAAAACAAGCAGTTAATGGCTTACCTATAATTGGTACTTTGAACTGTGAAAACAAACAGTTGATGACTTACCTATTTTTGGTACTTTTAATTATGAACAGACGATGGTTTACCTAAAGCTGGTAATTTGAATTGTAAAAACAAACAGTTGATGGCTTACCTATAGTTCGTACGTTGAATTGTGAAAACAAACAGACGATGGCTTACCTATAGCTGGTACTTTGAATTGTGGAAACAAACAGTTGATGACTTACCTATAGTTGGTACTCCGAATTGTGAAAACAAACAGTTGATGGCTTACCTATAGTTGGTACTTCCAAATTTTGAAAACAACAGTTTGTGGCTAACCTATAGTTGGTACTCCGAATTGTGGAAACAAACAGTTGATGGCTTAAACATATTGTTGAAATATTGGTTACAATTTCTCCTAACTTGAGTTTATACAGTATATTCGTCTTTCCAGAAGCGTCCAACCCAACCATTAATATTCTGATCTTTTTCTTGCCGAATAACCCCTCCTTTAATAAACTCATAATATTCCCCATGCTTATGCCTCGACAACCTGCTAAATAGAAGACAACAAACAGTTTATAGCTTACCTATAGTTGGAATAGTGGTAACAATTTCTCCTAACTTGAGTTTATACATTATAGTGGTCTTTCCAGCAGCGCCCAACCCAACCATCAATATTCCCATCTCTTTCTTGCCAAATAAACCCTTGAATATCCCCACTCCCCACGCCCCCCCCCCCCCCCCCCCCCCCCACCACCACCACCACCACCACCACACACACACACGCACACACACATTTTTTCTAAGAAATAGAGAAATACATCGCGCAATTTAAATGTTGCAGAACAATAAAGCTTTCCTATTTAGAACATGATTTCAAGTTACTCTTTCCGATACAGTTGCCTTCGGATTCAAATGTGTAATGCATGTCCATGATGATAAAACCAAGCAAACTGATATCGGATTCATGGCAAAACATTATAACAATGCGCTCAATTCACATAGTCTACGTTTTTGGTTTGAAACTTTCTTAAAGGGATAATGTCCGTAATTAAACATATTTGAGCATAAGCAAATAACCGTCTAATTAGTATTCACTTAAATGTGTACACGAAAACATGAGGATAGTCCCAAACACCCTGTATGAACTCGGTCAATACGTAAAATGCGTCTCCAAGAAAACCGACTAATAACTCTATAGCATATAGCTATGTCACAGTGTCTCAACGACGCTATAGAGTTATATAGTCGATGTTCGTGGAGACGCGCTTTACGTATTGACCGAGTTCATACAGGGTGGTCCCAAATAGGTATAAAGTAATCAATTCAGTAATTTGACAAAATGATATATAGGGTCCTATAGAAACCACAGCGTCCGAACGCAATGGCATCGTAGGTCCGCACTGTACTGCAAACAAGGACTTGAAACTACAATGAAAGAGACAAAAAACAACAGAAAGGGTGGTGAAGACAGGGTTACCGACTTGGAACGGTCAGTAGGCAATAAGGCCTACTAATTATCTTGAATCGATTTTATATGAGCACAATCCTCGCTATTATCCTGTCTTCAGCGCCCAAATAGACAAGACAGTGTAAACAAAACTACATCCCATGAAAAGGAAATCTCTAACAATGAAGTCCACATCCAGAGAAACTAACTAAAGATACACATACAAAATAATAAACATCTCAGGGTGTATCCAGAATCGTACTGAACAACCATAGTAGTTGCAGCTAAAGAGAAAACCAATCTAGGGTACGACCAGAAAACCCGAGGGACGAAAGCTCATGCATCCACCTCCCTTAGTTGGGGTTTCAGTAGGTACAATCATAGAGTCCAAAGAGGTAGTCCAGTCATCGCACAAGTGAAAAGTGAAGCGTAATGACTGACTGTAGAGGGGTCAATCATTAAACATGCTGTGCGCTGTAAAACCAAAGGGTTCTATCCTTTTCTGACGAACTTCCTGATTAAATTTGTAAAGCGGTCAGGAAACCCATCAGACCCCTTTAACTTTCGAAGTATATAAAGCTGCTTGGGCCGCTTTATTTAAATTTGTGTTGCTCACATAATATACATTAACGCGTTAGGTTTCGACTTCAGCATGTATCGCATAACCTAAATGTCCCATTTCGGGAGCGCGCCCGTCTTACTCGCAAGATTAATTTTAGTGTGGTCTTGAAGTTCAATCACACACAATCTTACTTTTTATTTTTACTGCTATTGAATTCCGTCAAAACATCTTTTTCTATTTAGTAAATATTCAATAATGGTAGTTGTGTAACGTTTGTTACGGCTAATGCAGCTTTAATATATGTAATATTCAACTAATTTTGTTCAACTATAAATGCGTACATAGTACTACATACCCCTACAATGGGAGCTCTTTCCTCCATCACAAACGGTAATTTTATTCATCCAGTACTTTCTGGGACAAACCTTCATAAAATGTACATCTAGACTAGTCATACTTTTTCTTTGATTATGGGAGGGCTAACATCCGAAAGTACTGGATAAACCAAATTTACCTTTTGCAGTGGAGGAAAAAACTGACTAGCGTAACTGCAAATAACAACACTGAACACAATGTCGTGTTTCTCCTGCTCTGTACATATAACAACAATGTGCTAACGGTTGCTTTTGATGACTTTTCTTATAAAGGCATTGACCAAATTTGGTAAATTCTTACACAATTGGCACGATGCATACCATACAAATACAAGCTGACAGTGGCAAATGTTTAATATATCAATTGGACATTTACAAACTTTTACAGGCATGTATGGTTTTGTAAGAGAGCGTAAGCCGTTTTTGTTTGAATATTTTGGTTAATTATATTGAACGGAATGGAACGAAACAGAACGGAACATTTTCTGGGGTACCAATTTGGGAAATCCACTTTTTTGTATGAATGTCTCCAAATTGTGTTTTTCCCTCCCTTTTAATCTGACTTTAATAAATATATGATCTATTTAATCAACCAATATACTAATTATATTCCAGTTTGTGTTGTTCCGTTTCGTTCTGTTAAATATAATTAGCCAATATTTTGTAAATAAAGGCAAATGAAAACCATGACCATGTATGTTGTGTCCCTGAGAAAGACGCTTTATCTGCATTTGCTCAGTACCGATTCTACCCAGAACAACATCGAGAATGATTGAACTATGTTCAGAGAGCTTGCGTTATAATCGAGGTAAAACACATTTTTAAACTTAACGATAACAATCATGTCATAATCCTGTCTTAAGTGATGTTTAACCCTTAACCCGCTACATATATATAATGGACTGTTCTTTCCTTGAATTAAGACCATTCCATTTATGTGACAAAGGGGTGTTTCAGCCGGACATTGTAAACCCTGATCAGCCTGAGAGTTACTCGCAGGCTGATCTGGATTTGCAATGGACGCAAAGGCTATCTAAGTCGTGTTTAGCAATGGACGCAAAGGCTATTAAATACTGATAAAGGTGATCCCTTAAGAGAATAAAGCAGCAGACTCGGTTTTATTGAGTCTGTTCATGAGAAGTAATGAAAGAAGCAACACCTCTCACGCCCCCTAGCACCGGCTTAAGAGGTATTCTACTTCAAAGCCACCTATAGGTACTTAGCGGGTTAATGGTTACTCAAGCAACTTCAGCAAATTATGAGTATTCTAACAGTGTAAGCACATTCTAAATGAAATAGGAAAAGAAAACGGCCACCAGGCAGCCATATTTGGTCACTGTGAAAAACATGTGTCCACATGCATAAGCCCCTCATTGCCCTTAATGCATTAATCACTTGCCAAATTTCATAAACATATTTAGGAGCGTAAACCCACAATCTCCAGGTCCAGTTTTTCAAGACATACAACTGACAATGGGGAGTAAACCTATAGTCCCTTTCGATAACACTGTTAGACGGACAACACCAAGCAGCTATTTGCACAAAAAAAGTACAATCACCATACAGTGTCTAATGGACGTGAATGTGTAGGAAACGTCAATGAAAGAAAACTTCTGCATGAAGCCCAGCTACACTTGCATTTTTCTTTCAAACTTAAAACGATAACCTTTAAAGTAGCTATCCCACTACCAACAGACACATTTTGCAACAATGTACACCGTTGCTAAACCTACTGAAGATGAGGTATATATATAACTTACATGTTTTGAGAATCCAAATTCTATGGACACAATGTGAACAATTTTAACCAGCCAGACCAATCCCTAAAACCGGAGCGTCGAATTAAAGAGTTACCAACTCATAATTCATTGTATGCATAGTCAATCACGGGTATTTTAAGAACCTGTGAATAAACCTAAACTTTTAAAAAGCACATATACATTTTTATATGACCTGAACATATCGACGAAAATCTGATTTCTAGTGTAATATTGCCGTTATTTGGCGGGTTAGTTTCTTTAAAATATCAATGTGACCTTGAAGGTAATTAGGGCCTGGATGTTGGTTTGATGGTGTTGAACTCGTGTAATATTTATGGATTAAAACAAACCCGTACTGGAAAGTATTAGTAACCTTCAGTCTAAGTGCAACTTTGGCCTTGAAGACAAGGACCTGGCTGTTGCTCGCAACACACTGTCTCGTGGTTGTGAATGTTTGTGTGAAATATTTCTGAATTAAAGAAGCACCGGGGACATGAAATTATACCACTGACCTTTAAAGCCTATGCGTGAACGGTTTTTGATACGGACTTGGGTGATACATGCGACACATAATCTCATAGTGCTGAACATGTGTGCAAATTATTTTTGTAATCAAATCAGAAAGCAAAGCCCGGACATCTAAATAGTCCTTCGACATTAAAAGTTTGTGTGAATTTCACCTATGAGATACAGACCTGAGTGATTCATATGGCGGTGAACACTTCTGTATATTAGAATCGAATGATAAAAAAAAATCCGGAACATTTAGCAAACACCTATGACAGTATGACAGTATGACCTAGCTCGACCTTCTCCTGGATGTTGATCTCAACACATGGTCGCATGGTGATGAACATTTGTGTATCATCTTGGAAATCAAATGCTTAAGAATTTACATGTATAGCAATAACCTTCCGTCTTAGCGTGCCCTTGACCTTGAAGATAAGGACCTGGATGTTGGTCGCGACAGTCTCATGGTGTTAACAATTGTGCATATTACTGGAATCAAATGATCGATATAGAATAACTCAAACATCAGGCAAACCTTTAGTCTCCTCCTGTATAAACCGGGACTTAATATGTTTTCCATAGCTTCCTGATAGGTGATACCTTAAGCGATTTTTGTTTCTGTGCATGTTTGTGGTTGACTGTGATTTTTGTTTCTGTGCAGGTTTGTGGTTGACTGTGCTTTTTGTTTCTGTGCAGGTTTGTGGTTGACTGTGATTCTTGAATGCTACACTTACTGTTAGACTTTTATATCTACTTATAATGAATGCCCACCATATTGAACAAGAAGCAGGTGATAACAGCCATATCCCTCGTCGAACAACCGTTTCGTGTAAAAAGCGTACATTTTATGTGAATGCTTTACATTTGAGAAACTTCAGTCTTGTAATTCCGCCCTAATCGTTCAACCGGAACATCCTGACAATATGCGCCACAAGACATACTAATACTTCCAACCAAGTTTCATGAAATCGGATCACAAATATAATAGGAAAAACTTTACAGCTGAAAGAAGTTCAGTTGGACAATGAAAATCCTGACAGTGTTTATAACAAGTGCCTTTCATAGGAATGCAAATGTTGGTCCAAACTGGCTGAAAAATAGAAGGGAGCCTTCGGCCAGTTGAGCTAAACAAAACGTTTTCTTCTGCATACACTGATTTTTTAGGCATAAATGAAAACAACATTAAAGGGACACTGTCCGCAAGTAAGCAACATTAAAGGGACACTGTCCGCAAGTAAGCATATATTGAGCATAGCCAAATAACTGATTTTTATTCAGTGAAATGTATACATGAAAACATCAGCATAGACCCAGATAAACCTGTAGTAATACAATCACGAGTTTGAAAAAATGCGTATTAGCTGTTATAGGTTGTATCTCCTACGCAATACATCTGGCCCGGTTAGCTCAGTCGGTAGCGAGCTTGACAGTTGCAACGATCGTCTATCATTACCCGCGAGTGTGGGTAATGAGTTCGACCCCACAATGCGGTACTTCTTTTTTGTACCTCTATTGAATTCCGTAAACCTTGGTTTTATTTAGTAAATATTTAATAATGGTTGGTGCATTATTTTTGTCAACATAATTATGTTGTGTTTTATAGGCTAACAGTAACAGACATTGTCCCTTTAATTTTGTTGTTTTGTTGTGAATAACCTATTTTATTTCATCTCCAAGTGATCAAACATCAATATGTTCACCCATTCTTCGCATTCGTTCTCTCCAAGTGATCAAACATCAATATTTTCACCCATTCTTCGCATTCGTTCTCTCGATGAAATAAAATCCGTTATTCACTCCAAAACAATAAAAATCCCGTAAATAGTAATCAATGACTTAACAACAAAAATACACTGGGTCATCTTGTAACACAATTTGTGTAGTATCAAAAGGTGCATAACTAATATACCGAAAATATGTATGTAGTTCTATTGAATTTTGTCAAGTAGTTTTATGAGATATGAAGGTAAACAAACACCGACAGAGACAACGGGGCGATTCGAATAGCTCCGCATTTCTTCGAAAAGTTGGGCTAAAAATGGAGGGGCAGAAGTGGACACCAAAAAGCATGATGACGATGAATTGAACTGAATGGGATTGTATTTGTGCACCAATAGCTAAGGACATATGTGGACTTTCCAGCTTCCATTGGTGACGGAAGACCTAGGTGCCCCTTCGGGCAATTTTCTTACATGGAATTGAATTGGCTTTTAAGGCACACCAACACATGAAAAGTTATATGGCGCCTAACAGGCATGAACATTCCAGGCTCATCCTCCATGTACATCGAGATGAAATATGGAGAATGGGCCTAGGACCTTCTCACCCTGAACTGCAAAGTTGCTGCAAATTCTATTGTAGACAGTTTCTGCCACTGCTCTTAGTGATGTGAGCGAGAAGGCACCTGAAACAATGCATGATGAAGACCTTTAATGAGCATGAACAAAAAATGACAAAATGAATATGAATGGGGGGTCCTACCCCTCTGCATGTGACGGTGTGTTTGCAGTGGTTGTATTCTACCGAATTGGGGTTTTTAGGCGCACCAACACATGAAAGGTTATATGGCGCCTTACAGGAATGAACATGCCAGGCTCATCCTCCATGTACATAGAGATAAAAATATGGAGATTGGGCCTAGAACCTTCTCACCTGCAAACTGCAGAGTTGCTGCTAGCTTTATTGCACACTTCATTTACGCTGATGCCAAGTTTATTTTTTTTCTGCCACTGCTCTAGTGATTTGTTCGAGAAATGCAGGGGGTCATGATGAAGACCTTTAATGAGCATGAACAAAAAATGATTAAATGAACATGAATTTGGGGATGGGGTGGGGGTTCTACCCCTCTACCTACCCCTCCAACGGATCTGCAGTGGGCCTATTCTTTTCCCCCGAACCAAACGGGGCTCCCTAAACCACAAGGCCGATGAACAAATTGCCATGGTAAAAGCTCTTCTACCCAGTGAAACTAATAAAATGCATTTGGTTAGGAATAAAAGAATAAGGCATAAAATAATCTAACTTGAATGTTTTTATTTTCATAGGAGAATTTATACCATATAAAAGTGGGGAGAATAAATTACAAAAAAATAACGTGGACTCAGTAAAGAAATAGTGTTACCTAATAATTATTAACTCGACATAAAGTCCTAAAAAGAATACAAGCCCACGTTTTTACAGTAGTTCTATCTTTCGTATCAAAAAAGGTTACCAGATGCGACATTATATTTATTATAAATACACCAAACGACTACAAACACAAAATGTGAACAGTAATTGGCAAGTGTCACTCATTGGACACATCTTCAATATTGAAATATTGAACAGCCCACACTGAACATGTTGGGTTAACTAGGCTTTTTCAATATACATTTATATGTACAGTGTAAACGAATTACCATTAATAGTTGTAGACACAGGTAAACATATTAAAGACATCAATGAAAATGAACAAATGTATACAAATATCGTCGCATAATCTCTAAAGAAATATGGTTTGAGAAAGAATCAAATGCTTGGTTTCAACACAGTTCCCAGACAGGTTAAATGGAATGCCTCTGAATGTGACACGGTCATGTGCGATATCAATCGTACAGAAACTGTCAAACCAGACCTTTCAAAACTAGCTAGGATGAACAGTGATTAAGCTTTTAAAATCAAATCAGCCAATTATTATTATTACAGCTAAAATTTGTTAATCTTCAATGAAAAGGATAAAACACTGAAATAGAGAAAATGTCTTTACTTCGAATTGTGTGTAAAACATTTAAATGTTGTGTCTTGAGGTTAAATTTGTTCTTCAAAGCTTAGAACTAAATTTAAATTATAAGAAATAGTTTCCTTACGTGACCAAATGTTAATCTGACAATAAGCACGTTAACATTTTGTTTGTTTGTAAGGTGTTTTATGTCATTTTCAACACATTTAAGGTTATATATGACAGTCATTTTTTTTGTAGTGGAGGCAGACCACCCACCTTTCCTGGGTAGAACTAGTACTTTACACCTCCTGCCACCCGTAAGAATCGACACTTCCTCACTTACAAGTCGAACACCCTGTGGGATTCGAACCCGCAGCGGCACGATAAATACAAATTTAGTAAACACAATTAACAGAAGTTTGTTTCACATTTATTTATACATGTACATATTTTGCACCAATTTTCCAACAGATTTCCAAACAAATATTATACCCAACGAATACCCAACGATTCATGCCTCTCAATCTTATTCCATATAAACATGTCAATTATTGTCCATCTAATTTTACATAAACATGTCAATTCTTGTCAACATTTCCCCCCTTTTTTTTTGTCTAAAATATCCATTAGAAAAGTAGTGAATGTGCATTGGGAATGGGAGATTATCGTAAAAGTAGTCGCCAATGAAATCAAGGATGATGATGATGATGCTATAGCAACAATTTTGCCATACCAAAAACACAGAAAAGAACTGAAAACACTGGCGACTGTTTTTAACGCTAATACATTTTATCCCAAGCATGGATTGAAAGCCTTTGTTGTCTGTATGTACATTTGATCTAAGTAGAAAACTCTGAACAAAATATAACAAACTCTATTCGAGATGAATATACGATAAAATATACCTCTGTCTGACAGGTGCACATACAAACTTTCTTATCATGTTCCTTTGACCATTGTTCATAAATCACAAGATAAATATGTATAAAGTTCAGTTCACATATCATTTGGTATTCTTTAATTGAGTAGATAGCCAGTCCAGCCCCTCGTAGAGGCCGTCGCCACTTGTTGCACATGTGGACTGTATATACCAGTTTCTACTTCTCATACTGTGAAGGGCTAGTTTGTCCGTGATTTCAGCTGCATTCATCGCGTTTGGTAAATCCTGTCATGAAATGGAAAAACATTCAAGATTTTAATTAAGTAGCTATACCGCAACAACAGCCATTTTTTACAAAATGTGTACACCAGATCTAAACCTACTCATGATGAGGTATATATATCATAACTTATATATTTTGGGAATCCAAACTCTATAGACATAATATAAATGGCTTTAACCAGCCAGATCAAACCCCACAACTGGAGCATTGAATTAAGAGTTACCAACTCATAATTCCTGTTACGCATATTCAATCAAGGGTATTGCAAGAACCCATCAATAAATCTATACTTTTAACCAGCACGTATACATTGTTTTCCGACCTGAACACCTGGACAGGGTTTTCGATTTTGTACTGTAACTTTGAGGTTATTTGGCCTTTAAAAGGACTGACAATCATGTAAAAATTCATTTCGTCAGAAATATTTCATTGAAATTCATGTCAGCAATGATTAACTTTCATTAATTGGAAATATGTACATTTTTATTGTGACAAGAGTGTTAAGTATCGATACACTTTCCAGCCAGCCATGGTCAGAGATTTAAAAATCTTAATATCTTGTTTCTATTAGTCATTGTCAGCTGAGCAACAACCCATGATTGAATATGGCACTATAATTCATTTGCAATGTAAGACTACGGTACTGAATCGTCCTTGAACAAAAACCTAAAGAAACAGAGTATAGTTTTGTTTTTGTGTTTTAAAAAGCTACAATGAGGATTGCTTTTCCTTCCTTTACATCTATCAGACAGGAGATCTTTCTTTTGATGATGGTTATCAGGCCAATTTCAGCACATTTGAGCTATATAATTATGTTTGCTTCGAAGTGGAGGCATGTTGTGGGGCTCGGCGGGTATAGAAACTCGGTCCGATGTAAAGTTATTGTTAGAATCTCGTACAAATTATAGTAAAATGTGGGGCAGTGTGTGAAAGTTTTATTATTTTTATCACTTTTAATCCAAAATTGCTGCCATTTTAAAGAAATCTGTGGTCGAAAGGCAACTCGGGAAGAGGATATCTGGCAATTGTTATTGTGGCCTCATTTCAGTTTTTTTTATTGATATATGCATAATGCTATAAGAAATCCCAACCAAAATTATAGATATATACAACAGCTTACACGCAAACCTTGATTTTATGGGCCATCAAAATTGTGTTACATGGGAGCCCAGAATTTGCAGAAGGCAAAATTACTTATGCAACCCTTTACAACATACTATAAGGAAACCAATTCCCAAATTTAGTTGAGCTAGGACAAGAAATGTAAGAGATATAAACCTGTAAACACAGCTTACACGCAAAGTTGTATGTAAAATAGACACATTTTAAAGCTACAGAGTCTCTATATCAATTGATTTCTTCTTTGTAGACGTGTCTTTATTTGTAACTTCATGTTCACCAGCTCATGTCGAAATCGACTATTTAAGCGAGCAAATATATCATTTATTGTATAGACATCGACAGTGCACATCGCACCCGTACACAGATAACTATATGATTTACAGAAGAAAGAAAAAAAGTTGCCTTTTACGGCACTCGAACAAACGACCTTTTGATTTCAAGTCAGGCGCTCTATCCACTGAGCTTTACGCTTCTTGAGAAAATGGTATACTACCATTTATTAAGAGGCAAAATAACTTAACCTATCTGAACGCAACTCAAGATGAATCAATACATATATAGTCCATCTTGTCGCATGTGTAAATTAACATTGCCTGATGTAATATTATATGGCATCAATATGAAACTTATACTCTGCCTCAAAACAACCATATCTCGACTTGTTGACTTTGTGTGTGCGCTAGTTATTACGTAATGCCTACTTATAAATATATCAATAAATAGCCGTGGTCTAGTGGATAAACGTACATCATACAAGCGCAAAGTCTGTTGTTCAAATCCCGTTCCGAGCAATTACTTTTTTTTTTATCACATATGATGTATTCTGAAGCCGTATATTTATCGATGTTACCTGTACGAAGGCTAAATAAACACATGATATTTTACGCATCGATTTCTGCTTATATACCGACCTTTGGGGTGTTCATCGATTTAAAGCTACTTCACACGAGACTCATTCATATTCATGAGTTATTACCAGTTAAAATAGAGACTCTATACTTTAAGGGCTATCAGAATTTGGGTACCATGGGAGCCCAGGTGTTACAGAAACCAAAATTACTCAAGCAGCCCTTAAGGTAATGCTATAAGGAAGCTCATGGCCAAATCTGGTTGTGCTAGGATAAGAATTGTAAGAGACATATACTTGTAAACACAGCATACACGCAAACCTTGTTATGGGACGGGACGCCGACGTGATTACATAAGCTTTCTTATTCTTCGAATAGTCGAGCTAAAAACTTAAGGGACACACGGCCATCTTGACATTTTTATCAAGCATCGCAATTAGCATCTAGTTTATTTATCTAGCATCATTTTGGCTTTATACCTGCATATAATTAAATATTTTGAGTTTTCATTTTTTTTGTCTTATTCTACCATAGGTTTAAATATATTACTGGTGCAACAAAATAAAAGTTAATAATACAAAATGCTTTTTAAACGTATAATTAATATTAATTAGTTATGTAGAAAAACTAACAAGAAGACGTGAGTTTTTTAAAATCAAGATTGCCGTGTGTCCGTTTAAAGCAAAACTTTGTCAAAGTGCTCAGTCACCTACCTGTTTGTTAGCGAACACAAGCAACACTGCATCTCTTAATTCATCTTCGTCCAACATTCTCTTTAACTCATCTCTCGCCTCTCCGACTCTCTCTCTGTCATTACTGTCGACCACAAATATCAAACCTGAAAATATATCAAACTTTATCAACTATTTATGTTGAAGTATCAAACGTTTAAAACTTTATCTTGCTTTTTAAAAAAAAAAACAACAGGTCGATGATCTTGAAGCCCTACTGATACGTGTTTGATAGCTAGATCAATATTCCTGTGAAGTTTCATGAAAATCTGTCAAGTAGTTTCAGAGGAGTAGTCGCAAGTTTTTACTATATAACTCTATGTAAACAAAGATGGCTGTGGCAGCCATGTTTAATGTTGAATCAAAATCATTTTCAACAGGGACCTACAACATGTCATGCTGATCATTTTAAAAAAGTCCCATATCAAATATCACTTATAAATTAGTCTCTACACATTTTTTTTTTAAATAAAAATCTATTTTCAGCCGTGGTGGCCATATTGAATTTCCAGCCGATCTGAAATTTTAAAAGGATCAACTAGATATCAAGAGCAACATTCCTGTGAAGTTTCATGAAAATCCCTTTTCATAGGAGTAGTGGTTACAAGCTTTTACTATGTAACTCTATGTAAACAAAGATGGCCGCTGTTAGCCATGTTTAATATTGAATCAAAATGATTTTCAAAAATGACCAACCTCATGTCATGCTATCGTTTTAGAAAAAGTCCAATATCAAGATCACTTATAGTTTTCAGGAAGTAGTCACTACAAATTTGTTTTGTTTTTTAAATCTATTTCTAGCCATGGCGGCCATCTTGAATTTCTGGCCGACCTGGATTTTGGCTAGGATCAACTAGACATCAAGAGCAACATTCCTGTCAAGTTTTTTTACTCCTCTGAAACAACATCAGAGGAGTAGTCGCTACAATTTGTTATTATATAACTATGTAAACAAAGATAGCGACATAATTTTTGACAAGGATCAACATCATGTCATGCTGATAATTTTAGAAAAAGTCCCATATCAATATCACTTATAGTTTTCAAGAAGTAGTCGCTACAAACTTGTTTTTTTTAAATCTATTTAATACCTGTGGCGGCCATCCTGAATTTCTGTCCGACCTGAATTTTGGCTAGGATCAACTAGACATCAAGAGCAACATTCCTATTAAGTTCCATGAAAATCCGTCAAGTAGTTTCAGAGAAGTCGCCACAAGTTTTTCCTATGTAACTCTATGTAATCAAAGATGGCCACTGGCGGCCATGTTTGACATCAAATCAAAATTAACTTTGGTTAGGACCAACTGCATGTCGTGCCAGTCATTTTGGTAAAGGTTTCAAATCCATATCACTTATGGTTTTTGAGTAGTCGCCACAAAAACAAGTTTACGGACAGACGGACAACGGACGCCGCACCACGGCATAAGCTCTGCTAATCTTTGATCAGTAGAGATCAGTAGAACTAAAAATAAATGTAATACTTGTCCTTGAAACCTACAATCCACTGTCTTAAAAATCTATTTTTCAATTTTTAAAATGTAAAAACATAGTTTAAAGGTTTTGTTTGCCCTTTGACTCTGAGTTTGACCATGAAATTATTACATAGACGTTGACCTTTTCTGCAGGGATACTGGAGGTAATCGATATTACCCTGGATATTGTGGCGATGTCTTATACACAACTAGAACTATCACTGAAGATGATCAATACCCCCCACCCCCCCACCCCCCACCCCCCTTCTTAAATTGTAAGTCAAACAAAGGGCCATAATTCTGTAATAAATTAGGCAATCAACAATGAGTGATGTAGAGGAAAATATGTATCAGCTGTTTATATGAAGTTTGGGAAAACCCATTCAAAAGTGTTCGAGTAATTTCATGTAATGAAAATGTTTTACGGGACGCGATGGGACACGACTTTTATATAGCACCCACTTCACTTCAAAGCGGGTGTATACAAGCGGGTGTATAACAATGTACTGTATACCCCATATAAACACTCCTTGGGTATATGGCAATGTTTTATTTAGTAGGTTATGCCTCCCCATTGGTTAAATCTGGGAATTTGAACAATACCTTGGGTGTTTTGGAAATAATGTCTCCACAATGGTCGAATTTTATCCTGACCACCAACATCCCACACTGTGAAACTGATGTTTTTATATTCCACGGTTTCTACATTAAAGCCTGTAAATAAAAAAAACAACATACATTTTAATACTGCATAAGAGGATCTTAATTTTCCTGCATAAGAAGGGGTTTGTCTTGCTGCATCAAGAGGATCTTCAGTTTGCTACATCAAGATGATTATTTTGCTGCATGAGAAGGTCTTTATCTTTCTGCATAAGATCTTTATTTTGCTGAGACAGAAGATCTTTTTTTTGCTGCATAAGACGATCGTATACGTTTGCTGCAATAAGAGGATCTTTATGTTTTTGCATTAAGAGAATCTTCAGTTTGCTGCATAAGAGATCTTGCTGCATTAGAATATCTTTATCTTTTGCATTAAGAATATCTTTTATTTTGCTGCATCAGAGGTTCTTTGCTTTTCTGCGTGAGAATATATCTTGCTGCATTAAGAGGATCTTTATTCTGCTGCAGCAGACGATCTTTATTTTGCTGCATAAGAATATCTTAATTTTGCTGCATTAAGAGGATCTTCAGTTTAATCAAATAAAAAATAGTTGTCAAGTAATTATTTGACACAAGCTCCAATTGCAATCTGGTTTCAATTCTGTTCGCTACACAGAACCACAATGTCACTCGCTGTTTAGTTTAAATCAATGCCAAGTGCCTCAGCCCTATTTGGTTAATTCACAGAAATACACTGCCTATATTTTTGCCTATAAATCGCAACCAATCCTTATTTCGGTCATCCCATTAAAATAGCAGTGGGAGGCGAGAAAGTTTTGGATACAGCGTCTTTACTATTTCGGCCAAGGAAGCGATCTCATGGTATTGAATGTTGTTCAATGGCTCTGCTATAACAATGCCATTACATATGATTTGCGACCATAAAACGGTCAAATATACAGATTATTTAAACCTTTACTTCTCTACCACGCTAGATGAAAATGGTTAGTTTGTTGGAATGTTGTTTTACGTCATCTTTTGCGCGGCAATTTTTTTGTAGTATAGGCAGATCACCCAGTTTTTCATGAGTAAAACCAGTACTGTATACCTCCCGCCATCCGTAAAAATCGACCCTTCCTTACTTGACAAGTCGAGCTCAGCTGCGAACGGTAAAGTAATAACCCACAAACTTGACAAAGTTTTATATTGTGAATAAATTAAATGGGTTAGGCAAATAGATGATGGCTTACCTAAAGTTGGTACTTTGAACTGTGAAAACACACGATGGCTTACCTTTAGTTGGTACTTTGAATTGTGAAAACACAAAAGTTGATGGCTGACCTATAGTTGATACTTTGAACTGTGAAAACAGACGATGGCTGACCTATAGTTGATACTTTGAATTGTGAAAACAGACGATGGCTTACCTATAGCTGGTACTTTGAATTGTGAAAACAAACAGTTAGTTTACCTATAGTTGGTACTTTGAATTGTGAAAAACAGACGATGGTTTACCTATAGCTGGTACTTTGAATTGTGAAAACAAACAGTTTACCTATAGTTGGTACTTTGAATTGTGAAAAACAGACGATGGTTTACCTATTATTGGTACTTTGAATTGTGAAAACACAGATGGCATTCCTATAGTGGACACTTTGAATTGTGAAAACAGTTGATGGCTTACCTATAGTTGGTACACCGAATTGTGAAAATAAACAGTTGATGGCTTATCTTTACTTGGAACTCCGAATTGTGAAATCAAACAGTTGATGGTTTACCTATAGTTCGTACTTTGAATTGTTGAAACAAACAGTTGATGGCTTAAACCTATAGTTGGAATAGTGGTTACAATTTCTCCTAACTTGAGTTTATACAGTAAAGTGGTCTTTCCAGCAGCGTCCAACCAAACCATCAATATTCTCATCTCTTTCTTGCCAAATAACCCCTTGAATAAACTCATAATATTCCCCATGTTTATGCCTCGACAACCTGCTAAATAGAAGACAACAAACAGCTGATAGCTTACCTATAGTTGGAATAGTGGTAACAATTTCTCCTAACTTGAGTTTATACAGTATAGTGGTCTTTCCAGCAGCGTCCAAGCCAACCATCAATATTCTCATCTCTTTCTTGCCAAAAAAACTAAACAATTTGGCAAAAACACCCCCCATGTTGTCTTCCGCTTTCTAATTGCTTCAGGAAAAATCTGTAAAAAAAGAAGATATAGAGAAATAAATCATGCAATTTAAATGTTGCAGAACAATAAAGTTTTCCTATTTAGAACAGGATTTCAAGTTTACTCATTCCTATACAATTGCCTTCGGATTCAAATTTGTAATGCATGTCCATGGTGGCAAAACCATACAAATTGTTATCGGGTTCACTGCAAACAATTATAACAAACCGCTCGATTCAATTAGTCTATATTTTTGCTTTGAAACTTTCTTAAAGGAACTCTGTCCGTAAGTAAAGCATATTTGAGCATAAGCAAATAACCGTTTAATTTGTATTCACTTAAATGTGTACAAAAAAACATGAGCATACTCCCAAACACCCTGTATGAACTCGGTGAATACGTAAAATGCGTCTCCACGAAACCCCGACTAATAACTACAAATGACGCTATAGCATCATTGAGACACAGCGACAGATTATCGATGTCACAGTGTCTCGACGACGCTATATAGTTATATAGTCGTTATTAAAGTCGTGCTTAGCAATGGACGTAAAGGCTAATAAAGTCGTACTTAATGGGTTAATAGTTACTCAAGCAACTTCAGCAAATTATGAGTATCCTACCATCTAAATAAAATAGGAAAAGAAAATGGCCACCAGGCAGCCATATTTGGTCAGTGAAAAACATGTGTACACATGCATAAGCCTCTGGCTGCTGGTTAAAATTGTTCACATCGTGTCCATAGAATTTGGATTCTCAAAACATGTAAGTTATATTTATACCTCATCTTTAGTAGGTTTAGGAACGGTGTGCATTGTTGCAAAATGGGTGTTGGTAGCGGGATAGCTACTTTAAAGTGTATTGTTATAGATTTGAAAGAAAAAACAAGTGTAGCTGGGCTTTATGCAGAATTTTTCTTTCATTGACGTTTAATACACATTCACGTCCATGACACGATGTATAGTGATTGTAATTTTTTGTGCAAATAGCTGCTTGGTTTTGTTCGTCTCCTAACAGTGTTATCGAATACTCCCCATTGTCAGCTGGATCTGATCTGTTGAAACACTGGATCTGGAGATTGTGGGTTTACGCTCCTAAATATGTTTATGAAATTTGGCAAGTGACTAGTGCATTAACGGCAATGAGGCCAATCCCGAAAATCGGAGCGTAGAAATAAGAGTTACCAACTCATAATTCAAGAACCTGTGAATTATCCTAAACATTTAATAGGCACATATACATTATTATATGACCTGTTTATCTGGACAGAAATCTGATAAACTGTTTTCTAGTGTAATATTGTCGCTATTTGGCGGGTTAGTTTCAAATATCAGTGTGACCTTGAAGGTAATTAGGGCCTGTATGTTGGTTTGACTTACATCCATCCTTTCATGGTGTTGAACACATGTAATATTTATGGATTAAATAAAGTCTTACTGGAAAGAATTAGTAACCTTCAGTTTAAGAGCAACTTTGAACTTGAAGCTAAGGATCTGGAATCAAATGATCGATATAGAATAATTCAAACATCAGGCAAACCTTTAAATATGTTTTCCATAGCTTTCTGATAGGTGATACCTTAAGCGATTTTTGTTTCTGTGCAGGTTTGTGGTTGACTGTGATTCTTGAATGCTACACTTACTGTTAGACTTTTACATCTACTTATAATGAATGCCCACCATATTGAACAAGAAGAAGGCGATAACAGCCATATCCCTCATCGAACAACCGTTTCGTGTAAAAAGCGTACATTTTATGTGAATGCTTTACATTTGAGAAACTTCAGTCTTGTAATTCCGCCCTAATCGTTCAACCGGAACATCCTGACAATATGCGCCACAAGACATAATAATACTCCCAACCAAGTTTCATGAATTGAATTGGGTTTTAAGTGAAAGGTTATATGGCGCCTAACAGGCATGAACGAACATGCCAGGCTCAGGTCAGATGACAAATATAATAGAAAAGGTTTACAGCTGAAAGAAGTTCAGTAAGAAAATGAAAATCCTGACAATGTGAGTTTATAACAAGTGTCTTTCATAGGAATATTAATGCAAATTTTGGTCCAAACTGGCTGAAAATAGAAGTCTTCGGCCAGTAGAGCTAAAAAAACGTATTTTTCTGCATACACCGATGTTTAGGCATAAATGAAAACAACATTAAAGGGACACTGTCTGCAAATAAGCATATACTGAGCATAACCAAATAGCTGATTTTTATTCAGTGAAATGTATACACGAAAACATTACCATAGACCCAGATAAGCCTGCAGTAAAACATTCACGAGTTTGGAAAAAAAAAGCGTATTAGCTTTTATAGGTTGTATCTCTTACGTAATACATCTGGCCCGGTTAGTTCAGTCGGTAGCGAGCTTGAAGGTTGCAACGATCGTCTACCATTACCCGCGAGTGTGGGTTACGAGTTCAACCCCATAAAGCGGTACTTTTTTTTTGAACCAGGGGTGTAAACATTTGGAAAATTCCACTCGCCCTGCAGGACTAGTGGAAGCAAAAAGCTACTCGCCCTTACCAATTTACCACTCGCCCTGCAACATATAACCTGAACATTATTTTCACCACTATAGTAAGCTACAATAAGTACATTTGTGTACTCACACTGTAGTAGCTGACAGGCAGTATGTGGATATTTTATTGTTATGTAAATAAAGAAAGCGCCATATTATCTAACAACGCGGACATTCGTCGGGGTGTGGGCAAAAAATATAAGCGCGGCGGAGAATTAACTTCTACAACAACAACATTCTGCTGAACTTTTTCTTCAGTGTTTTGTCTCCATTGGACCAATAACAGATGCCAGAACTAATGAATATCGGTTGGGAACTACGCTCGTTGTACAGCCATACCCGTTCGAATTCGCCGACACTCGGGCCGAATCCGCTTGCAGTCGCTGACGCAGACTTTCCGAACAGCGAACTGATGTCTGCTTGTTTACCCGCCATGTTTACGGTGTCGATATAAAAAACAAAACAGTCTGACTGGTTAGCAGATATTGCATCACACTCCAATTGATTTTAGCGTGAATTGAATCAGTCTATATAACGCGTGGGTTACCTGGTAACAAACAAACACCTGTTAGTCCGGGTCCTACAAACGACAATACGGAACAAAATTATGATCCAGATTTGAAATATTGCAAATATTGCAACATCGTGTTTGAACGATAGCTCGACTTAATTTTTTTAGTGCAAAAAGTCACTCGCCCTGTCTGACGACTCGTCTGCAGGCAGCTTGCACTCGCCAATGCGAGCGGGCGAGTGGAATTTTACACCCCTGTACAGTACCGCAATTGAATTCCGTCAATCTTGGTTTTATCAAGTAAATATTTAATAATGGTTGGTGCATTATTTTTGTCAACATAATTATGTTGTGTTTTATAGGCTAACAGTAACAGACATTGTCCCTTTAATTTTGTTGTTTTGTTGTGAATAACCGATTTTATTTCATTTCAAAGTGATCAAACTTCAATATTTTCACTCATTCTTCGCATTCGTTCTCACGCTGAAATAAAATCTGTTATTCACTCCAAAACAATAAACATCCCGTATATAGTAATCAATGACTTAACAACAAAAATACACTGGGTCATCTTGTAACACAATTTTAGTATAAAAAGGTGCATAACTGTTTATACCGAAGATATGCATGTAGTTCTATTGAATTCTGTCAAGTATATAGTTTTATGAGATATGAAGGTACCCCATCGCCGACAGAGACAACGGGGCGATTCGAATAGCTCCGCATTTCTTCGAAAAATTGTGCTATAAATGGAGGGGCAGTAGTGGACGCCAAAAACCGGACGACGATGAACTGATGTGATTGTATTTGTGCACCAACAGCTAAGGTCATATGGCGACTTTCCAGCTTCCATTCGTGAAGAAAGACCCTAGTGCCTCTTCGAGCAATTTTCTTACATGGGCGGGAACCTGGATAGAACCACATCCATACTGAAAGAACGTTTCGCAAATGTAGACGAATTGAATGGGGTTTTAAGGCACACCAACACATTAAAGGTTATATGGTGCCTAACAGGAATGTGCCAGGCTCATCCTCCATGTACATCAAGATATGGCCTAGAACCTTCTCACCTGCAGCATCTAGTGATTTGAGCGAGATGGCACCTGGAAACTATTATAGACACTCCATTTATGCTGGAGTCACTTTTATTGTTTTCTGCCATGACTCTAGTGATTTGAGCGAGATGGCACCTGGAAACAATACAGGGGTCATGATGAAGACCTTTAATGAGCATGAACAAAAAATGATAAACTGAACATGAATTGGGGTGGTGGGGTTCTATCCCTCTGCCTACCCCTCCAACGGATCTGCAGTGGCCCTATTCTTTGCTCCAAACCCAAACGGACGATGAACAATTTGCCATGGTAAAAGCTCTTCTACCCAGTGAAACTAATAAAATGCATTTGGTAAGGAATAAAAGAATAAGGCATAAAAATAGTCTAACTTGAATGTTTTTATTTTCATAGGAGAATTGATACCATATAAAAGTGGGGAGAATAAATTACACAAAAATAATGTGGACTCCGTAAAGAAATAGTGTTACGTAATAATTATTAACTCGACATCAAGTCCTAAAAAGAATACAAGCCCACGTTTTTACAGTAGTTCTATCTTTCGTATCAAAAAAGGTTACGAGTTGTGACATTATATTTGTTATAAATAAACCAAACGAATACAAACACAAAATGTGAACAGTAATTGGCAAGTGTCACTCTTGGACACATCTTCAATATTGAAATAGCTGCGAACAGCCCACACTGAACTAGGCTTTTTCAATATATATTTATACGTACAATGTAAACTAATTACCATTAATAGTTGTAAACACATGTAGACATTGACGAAAAAGAACAAATGTATACAAATATCCTCGCATAATCTCTTAAGAAATACAGTTTGAGAAAGAATCAAATGCTTGGTTTTATCAACACAGTTCCCAGACATGTTAAATGGAATGCCTCTGAATGTGACACGGTCACGTGCGATTTCAATCGTACAGTAACTGTCAAACCAGACCTATTAAATCTAGCTAGGTTGAATCAGGATGAACAGTGATTAAGCTTTTATTAAAATCAAATCAGTCAATTATTATTATACCTAAACTTTGTTAATCTTCGATGAAAAGGAAACAAACAATAAAATAGAGAAAATTTCTTTTCCAATGAACTTCAAATTGTGTGTAAAAACATTTAAATGTTGTGTCTTGAGATTAAATTTGTTCTTCAAGGCTTAGAACTAAATTTAAATTATAAAAAATATTTGCCTTACGTGACCAAATTTTAATCTGACAATAAGCACGATAAATACAAATTTAGTCAACACAATTAACAGAAGTTTGTTTCACATTTATTTATACATGTACATATTTTGCTCCAATTTTCTACAGATTTCCAAACATGAATATTATACCCAACGATTCATGCCTCTTATTCCATATAAACATGTCAATTATTGTCCATCTAATTTTATATAAACATGATAAAGATATCAATTATTGTCAACATTTCCTCCCTTTTTTTTTGTCTAGAATATCCATTAGAAAAGTAGTGAATGTGCATTGGGAATGGGAGTTTATCGTAAAAGTAGTCGCCAATGAAATCAAGGATGATGATGCTATAGCAACAATTTTGCCATACCAAAAACACAGAAAAGAACTGAAAACACTGGCGACTGTTTTAAACGCTAATAGATTTTATCTCAGGCATGGATTTCAGAAGTAGTGAAAGCCTTTGTTGCCTGTATGTACATTTGATCTAAGTAGAAAACTCCGAACAAAATATAACTTCAACTCTATTCGAGATGAATACACCATAAAATATACCTCTGACTGACAGGTGTACATACAAACTTTCCTATCATGTTCCTTTGACCATTGTTCATAAATCACAAGATAAATATGTATAAAGTTCAGTTCACATATCATTTGGTATTCTTTAATTGAGTAGATAGCCAGTCCAGCCCCTCGTAGAGGCCGTCGCCACTTGTTGCACATGTGGACTGTATATACCAGTTTCTACTTCTCATACTGTGAAGGGCAAGTTTGTCCGTGATTTCAGCTGCATTCATCGCGTTTGGTAAATCCTGTCATGAAATGGAAAAACATTCAAGATTTTAATTAAGTAGCTATCCCGCAACTACAGCCAATTTTTACAAAATGTGTTCACCAGATCTAAACCTACTGATGACGCGGTATATATATATAACTTACACATTTTGAGAATCCAAACTCTACAGACACAAATAAACGGCTTTAACCAGCCAGATCAAACCCCAAATCTGGAGCATTGATTTAAGAGTTACCAACTCATAATTCCTGTTACGCATATTCAATCAGGGGTATTGCAAGAACCCATCAATAAATCTATACTTTTAATCAACACATATACATTATTTTATGACCTGGACAGGGTTTGTGATTTTGAACTGTAACCTTGCCGTTAAACACATATACATTCATTTATGACCTGAACACCTGGACAGGGTTTGCGATTTTAAACTGTAACTTTGCCATTATTTGGCGTTTACACAGGTCTGACATGTAAAAATTCATTTCGTCAGAAATATGTCATTGAAATTCATGTCAGCAATGATTAAATTTTATTTATTGGAAATATGTACATTTTTATGGCAACAAGAGTGTTTAAGTTTCAATACATTTTACAGCCATGGTCAGTGATTGAAAATGTTATATCATGTTTCTATTAGTCATTGCCAGTAGGTGCAACATAATAAACAGTTAATAATACAAACTGCTTTATACTAAACTTATAAGGCCAAACAAAACAATAGGTCAATGACCTTGAAGCTCTACTGATAGATTTTGATAGCTAGGTCAGCATTCCTATGAAGTTTCATAAAAATCTGTCGAGTAGTTTCAGAGGAGTAGTCGCTACAAGTTGAAGTTTTTACTATATAACTCTAGGTAAACAAAGATGGCCACTGGCAGCCATGTTTAATGTCGAATCAAAATAATTTTCGACAAGGATCAACATCTTGTCATGCTGATCATTTCAGAAAAAGTCCCATATCAATATCACATCAAGTAGTTTCAGAGGAGTAGTCGCTACAAATAAAAGTTAACGGACAGACGGACGACGGACGCCGCACCACGGCATAAGCCCTGCTGATCAGCTAAAAATAGGTGTGTTTCCTATTGCATGCTCTAAAAAAATAGGGTCGGTAGGTAGGCATTTTTTTTTTCGGAGCAAGATATTGTCGACCACAAATATCAAACCTGAAAATATATCAAATTTTAATAACTATTTATGTTGAAGTATCAAACGTTTAAAACTTTATCTTGCTTTTTTAAAAAAACAACAACAGGTCGATGATCTTGAAGCCCTACTGATACGTGTTTGATAGCTAGATCAATATTCCTGTGAAGTTTCATGAAAATCTGTCAAGTAGTTTCAGAGGAGTAGTCGCAAGTTTTTACTATATAACTCTATGTAAACAAAGATGGCTGTGGCAGCCATGTTTAATGTTGAATCAAAATCATTTTCAACAGGGACCTACAACATGTCATGCTGATCATTTTAAAAAAGTCCCATATCAAATATCACTTATAAATTAGTCTCTACACATTTGTTTTTAAAATAAAAATCTATTTTTAGCCGTGGCGGCCATCTTGAATTTCCGGCCGACCTGAAATTTTGCTAGGATCAATTCGACATCAAGAGCAACATTCCTGTGAAGTTTCACGAAAATCCGTCAAGTAGTTTCAGAGGAGTAGTCGCTACAAGTTTTCATTATATAACTCTATGTAAACAAAGATGGCCGCTGGCAGCCATGTTTAACGTCGAATCAAAACGATTTTCGACAAGGACCAACATCATGTCATGCTGATCATTTTAGAAAAAGTCCCATATCAATATCACTTATAGTTTTCATGAAGAAGTCGCTACAAACTTGTTTTTTAAAAACCTATTTTTAGATCTAGCGGCCATCTTGGATTTCACATCAACATGAATTTTTGCTAGGATCAACTAGACTTCATGGGCAACATTTCTGTAAAGTTTCATGAAAATCCATTCAGTAGTTTCAGAGGAGTAGTCGCTACAAAAAAAAGTTTACAGACAGACAGACGGACAGACGACGACGGACGCCGCACCACGGCATAAGCTCTGCTGATCTCTGATCAGTAGAGCTAAAAAGGACAATAAAGCTCACTGCAAGCTGTACAATCAAAAGTCATACTGAAAATTATGTTACTGTTTCACTTAGCCATCAAATTGTGCTTTCTGTGTTAGTTAACACTGACTACAATGTAAAGTGCTAATGTTACATTAGGACATCATTGTCGAGTCTGATCAAAATTCTAGGTAACAAGTTGAGCATCTACTGTGATATCACTGTTTATGAAGCTCACTCTTTATGATAGTTGTTTTAAACATTTTGAATAAATGTTATTTGGTCAAAATAATGTAACAGGACATAAAAAAATTCAGAAAGACTGTTCTGGTGCTAGTGTCACTCGAAGACATTTTGAATAAATGTTATTTGGTCAAAATAATGTAACGGGACAGACATTTTTAAACAGATTTTTTTTTCATCTGCGGGATTAGCAAATGTTAGAATGATTAATGTCTCTATTGTGGGAAAATTTTCCTTTTTCTTTTTAGCTTTGCTATGTTGTTCGCCCGCTGTTGCCATTTTGGTATCGACGAAATAACGCGAGACCATCACGTGATGAATGAGCGCCAAGTTTAAAACTGCTACGTACTCGGGGTGATGGAAAAAAAATTGTGTTACACTAGCAATATCAAACTTGATTGGAATTGAACAAAACACATATTGGACGGAAAAAAACTGACAGGTTTTTATGAATTACATAAAATCTTGTAGTTAGCCAATCACTGTACTTTAAATTATAACCCCAAGAATTAGATTTTTAACATGCAGAAATGCTACTGTCACACTGCCAGAAAGACGGAAACTGAATACATTTGCACTGTCGAGAAAAATTCGTGATTTTGTTCAAAAGAATGGTTGATTTATCATACTTACATTGTAATTTAGAGCATTTCTGACAATTATATCCCGTTATCATGAAAAAACAGTCGCCAGTATTAAATTAAAAAACACTTATCAAATATCACTATTGGGTGTAGGTAACTTTTGTCCATCAAAAATGTCTCATTTTAGAAAAGAAACATTAACTTTTCCGTACTTTGACTCCTTGAAATATGATATATTTTACTTCATTTTATTCATTTCATATGACTGCATAAGAGAAAACAAGGCATTTATTAATTTTACACTTTTTTAACTGTCTTCATTAAAAATATGAAAACGAGTGCTAACTATGCCCTTATTCTGAAATGTGCCAAGTAGTCGCCACAAAATCACATTTTTTTAAAACTATTTTTAGATGTGACCTGAATTTTTGCTATGATCAACTAGACATCAACAGCAATATTCCTGTGAAGTTTCATGAAAATGCGTGAAGTGAAATGAACTACATGTCGTGCCAGTCATTTTGGTAAAAGTTCCAAATCAATATCACTTGCGTTTTTTGAAAATTATTCGCCACAAAATCTATATTTAGCCATGGCAGCCAACTTGAATTTCCGGCCGACCTGATTTTTTCCCAGGATCAACTAGACATCAAGAGCAACATTCTGTGAAGTTTCATGAAAATGCGTGATGTGAAATGAACTTCATGTCGTGCCAGTCATTTTGGTAAAAGTTCCAAATCAATATCACTTGCGTTTTTTGAAAAGTAGTCGCCACAAAATCACATTTTTAAAATCTATTTTTAGCCGTGGCAGCCATCTTGAATTTCCGGCCGACCTGAATCAACTAGACATCAAGAGCAACATTCCTGTGAAGTTTCATGAAAATGCGTCCAGTATTTTCAGAGGAGTAGTCGCCACAAGTTTTTCCTATATAACTCTATGTAAACAAAAATGGCTGCTGGCGGCCAAGTCTGACATCCAATCAAAATGAACTTTGGTTAGGATTAACTACATGTCATGCCAGTCATTTTGGTAAAGGTTCCAAAACAATATTACTTATGGTTTTTGAGAAGTCGTCGCCAAAAAATCGCATTTTTATCTGTGGTGGCCATCTTAATTTCCGGCCGACCTGAATTTTTGCTAGGATCAACTAGACATCAAGAGCAACATTCCTGTGAAGTTTCATGAAAATCCATTGTTTCAGAGTAGTCGCCACAAAAAAAAGTTTACAGACAGACATAATGGATGACAGACGCCGCACCACAGCATAAGCTCTGCTGATCTTTGACCAGTCGAGCTAAAAATCAATTGCCGTGTGTCCGTTTAAAGCAAAACTTTGTCAAAGTGCTCAGTCACCTACCTGTTTGTTAGCGAACACAAGCAACACTGCATCTCTTAATTCATCTTCGTTCAACATTCTGGTTAACTCATCTCTTGCCTCTCCGACTCTCTCTCTGTCATTACTGTCGACCACAAATATCAAACCTGAAAATATATCAAATTTTATCAACTACTTATGTTGAAGTATAAAACATTTACAACTTTATCTTCCCTTTTTTAAACAAGAGGTCAATGACCTTGAAGCTCTACTAATAGATTTTTGATAGCTAGATCAGCATTCCTGTGAAGTTTCATAAAAATCAGTCAAGCAGTTTCAGAGGAGTAGTCGCTACAAGTTTTCATTATATAACACTATGTAAACAAAGTTGGCCGCTGAAAGCCATATATAACATCGAATCAAAACGATTTTCGACAAGGACCAACATCATGTCATGCCGATCATTTTAGAAATAGTTCCATATCAATATCACTTATAGTTTTCAAGAACTAGTCGCTACAAACTTGTATTTTTGAAAATCTATTTTTAGCCATGGTGGACATCTTGCATTTCCAGCCGACCTGAAATTTTGAAAGGATCAATTAGACATCAAGAGCAACATTCCTGTGAAGTTTCATGAAAATCCGTCAAGTAGTTTCAGAGGAGTAGTTGCTACAAGTTTTCATTATAGAACTCTATGTAAGCGTCAAATCAAAATATTTTTTTGACAAGGATCAACATCATGTCATACTGATCATTTTAGAAAAAGTCCAATATCACTTATAGTTTTCAAGAAGTAGTCGCTACAAACTTGTATTTTGAAAACCTATTTTTAGCCATGGTGGCCATCTTGAATTTCCGGCCGACCTGAAATTTTGCTAGGATCAGTAAGACATCAAGAGCAACATTCCTATGAAGTTTCATGAAAATTCGTCGAGTAGTTAGAGGAGTAGTCGCTACAAGTTTTTACTAGATAACTCTATGTAAACAAAGACGGCCACTGACAGCCATGTTTAACATCGAATCAAAAACATTTTCGACAAGGACCAACACCATGTCATGCTGATCATTTTAGAAAAAGTCCCATATCAATATTACTTATAGTTTAAGTAGTAGTCGCTACAAACTTGTTTTTTGAAAATCTATTTTTAGCCGTGGCGGCCATCTTGAATTTCCGGCCGACCTGAAATTTTGCTAGGATCAATTAGACATCAAGAACAACATTCATGTGAAGTTTCATGAACATCCGTCGAGTAGTTACAGAGAAGTAGTCGCTACAAGTTTTTACTAAATAACTCTATGTAAAAAAAGATGGCCGCTGGCAGCCATGTTTAACGTCGAATCAAAACTATTTTCGACAAGGACCAACATCATGTCATGCTGATCATTTTAGAAAAAGTCCCATATCAATATCACTTAGAGTTTTCAAGAAGTAGTCGCTACAAACTTGTTTTTTAAAAATCTATTTTTAGATTTGGTGGCCATCTTGGATTTCAAATCAACATGAATTTTTTCTAGGATCTACTAGACTTCATGGGCAACATTTCTGTAAAGTTTCATGAAAATCCATTCAGTAGTTTCAGAGGAGTAGTCGCTACAAAAGTAGAGCTAAAAAACAACAAAATGTAATACTTGTCCATGAAACCAACAATGCACTGTCATATGATAAATTTAATTTTCTCTATTTTTTAAATGTAATCAACATAGTATAAAGGTTTTGTTTGCCCTCTGAATCTGAGTGACCATGAAATTATTGCAGATACATTGACCATTTATGCAGGGATATTGGAGATACTCAATATAACCTTGGGTATTGTGGCGGTCTTCACAATGTTCGAGTTGATCCTATACACTAGAACTAGGTGATCAGTACCTACTCTTAATTTTAAGTCAAACTAAGGGCCATAATTCTGTAACAAGAGGCCCAAGAGGGCCTGTGGACGCTCTACTGGCTAACATGGCTCTTATAATATCAATGAAGCGAGTGACTGCTATTTATGTTTTCTTAAAAGTTTCGAGCAAAAAACAGCTTTTTAACTAAATCAAAGGCCATAACTAAAGAATCTGGTAAAGTTTGGTAATGATCAGATGAAAAATGAAGGCCCTACCATATTAACGAGGCAAAATATAGCATTTTTAACTAAATCAAGAGCCATAACTCCTCTGTGACTGGTTTTCGAACTTGTCCGAGCTTTCATTGATATTAACAATCTGTGCAAGTTTGGTAAAGATCAAATAATAAATGAAGGTCCTAGAGTGTTCACAAGGCTTAATATGGCATTTTCCAGCAAAACAAGGGCCATAACTCCGTTGAAATTATTTCGATCTTGCCGCTTTTTGAACTTGTTCGAGCTTTCATTGATATAAAGACACTGGCAAAGTTAATTAAAGATTCGATTAATATTGAAGGCCCTAGAGTGTTCACAAGGTAGGAAATAGCATTTTTCAGAAAAAACAAGGGCCATAACTCCAGTGTTAATGATCCGATTTAGCTGGTTTTCAAACTTGTTCGAGCTTTCATTGAAATTAACAATCTGTGCAAGTTTGGTAAAGATCAAATAATAAATGAAGGTGCTAGAGTGTTCACAAGGCAGAAAATGCCATTTTTCAGAAAAAACAAGGGCCATAACTCTGGTGTTAATGACCCAATTCAGCTGATTTTCGAACTTGTTCAAGCTATAATTGGTATTAACAATCTCTGCAAGTTTGGTAACGATCAAATAATAAATGAAGGTGCTAGAGCGTTCACAAGGCAGAAAATGGAAATTTTCAGAAAAAACAAGGGCCATAACTCCGGTGAAATTATTCCGATCTGGCTGGTTTTCGAACTTGTCCGAGCTTTCATTAATATTAACAATCTGTGCAAGTTTGGTAAAGATCAAATAATAAATGAAGGTGCTAGAGTGTTCACAAGGCAGAAAATGCCATTTTTCAGAAAAAACAAGGGCCATAACTCTGGTGTTAATGACCCAATTCAGCTGATTTTCGAACTTGTTCAAGCTATAATTGATATTAACAATCTCTGCAAGTTTGGTAACGATCAAATAATAAATGAAGGTGCTAGAGCGTTCACAAGGCAGAAAATGGAAATTTTCAGAAAAAACAAGGGCCATAACTCCGGTGAAATTATTCCGATCTGGCTGGTTTTCGAACTTGTCCGAGCTTTCATTAATATTAACAATCTGTGCAAGTTTGGTAAAGATCAAATAATAAATGAAGGTGCTAGAGTGTTCACAAGGCAGAAAATGCCATTTTTCAGAAAAAAACAAGGGCCATAACTCTGGTGTTACTGACCCAATTCAGCTGATTTTCGAACTTGTTCAAGCTATAATTAGTATTAATAATCTGTGCAAGTTTGGTAATGATCAAATAATAAATAAAGCTGCTAGAGCGTTCACAAGGCAGAAAATAGCAATTTTCAGAAAAAACAAGGGCCATAACTCAGGTGTTACTGATCCGATTTGGCTGTTTTTCGAACTTGTCCGAGCTTTCATTGATATTAACAATCTGTGCAAGTTTGGTAAAGATCAAATAATAAATGAAGGTGCTAGAGTGGTCACAAGGCTTAATATGGCATTTTTCAGCAAAACAAGGGCCATAACTCCGGTGAAATTATTCCGATCTGGCTGGTTTTCGAACTTGTCCGAGCTTTCATTGATATTAACAACCTGTTAAAGTTTGGTAAAGATCGGATGAAAAATGAAGGCCCTATTGTGGTAACAAGACAAAAGTTAACGACGGACGACGGACGACGGACGGACGACGGACGGACGGACGACGGACAACTCGCCATCCCATAAGCTCTGCTGGCCTTTGGCCAGTAGAGCTAATAAACTAGAAATTGTTATTGTCCATGGGACAAAAACGTATGGCTCCCCGACTCGCCCAAACAGGCATAATTGACGACTCTAGGTCCAACCAAAGGCAGACGGCGCGTACCCTACCCCGCCCACACCCTACCCCACTGTACTACCCCCTCCCCCTCTCTACTACCCCCTTCCCACCTGTTTCTCTACTACCCCCCTTTAAAAATGTTTTCAATGACATACTGTAAACTGTTCTATACATCTACATGTTATCACATCGGGTACATATTATAACAAATAGCCACATCACTGATTTCTTCAATGTGTCCTTTATATCGCATCAGCGAAACGTTAAAGACATTTGAAAGCAGGTCGACTACGAAGTGACCTAAGCAATGCATTTTCTATGTACATGGTACGGTATATGGAAATATCTATATGCGACGACTCTCGCATAAAAATGCAACGTGATCGTTGAAAGAAACCCGTTTAACAACACTAACCGGTATAAAGAACTTCCAGGAGTAATCACAGACGCTGCAATCGAGTTCTTTAACAAACGGTTATTTGTTTATCGTTACGATTCGCCATGTTGAAAATAAGTCACCGGGATTGGTCCGTCTCTTTTCCGGTCGCCTTGTACCCAGCTTCATATCGTAAGTATAAAGGTAACAAGGAAACCAGTAATTTAAATCAACATGGCGAATCATAACGGTAAACAAATAACCGTTTGTGAAAGAACTCGATTGCAGCGTCTGTGATTACTCCTGGAAGTTCTTCATACCGGTGAGTGTTGTTAAAGGGGGGTAGTAGAGAAACAGGTGGGAAGGAGGTAGTAGAGAGGGGGAGGGGGTAGTAGAGTGGGGTAGGGTGTGGGCGGGGTAGGGTACGCGCCGTCTGCCTGTGGGTCCAACCGTTCTCTATTGATCTGAGATCGTTTTAATATTCAATATCCCTGTGACTGTATCTACTAGGGATACTGTATCTACTATCTGTATCAGTAAGGCCACATAAAAAAATATGTGTGGTTCAGGTAACCCGACCAACCCTATTTTTTTAAGGGGCCGACCCTAAAACTTTTTATGCAAACATTTAACATTTAAAAAATCAAAAATAAAAAATGAGAAAAAAATAAAATAAAAAATTTAAATTTTTTAAAAAAATCAAAAAAAAAAATCAATAGGGGTCATCTTCTGGTCATGACCAACCATCCTTCCCAGTTAGAGGACCCTAGGTCCAACCATTCTCTATTTATTGATCGGACATCGTTTTGATAGTCAATGTCACTGCGACCTTGACCTTTGACCTAGTGACCAAAATCAATAGGGGTCATCTACTGGTCATGACCAACAACCCTTCCAAGTTTGAGGACCCTAGGTCCAACCATTCTCCAGTTATTGATCGGACATCGTTTTGATAGTCAATGTCACCGCGACCTTGACCTTTTACCTAGTGACCCCAAAATCAATAGGCTTCATCTACTGGTCATGACCAACCATCCTTCCAAGTTTGAGGACCCTAGGTCCAACCATTCTCCAGATATAGATCGGACATCGTTTTGATAGTCAATGTCACCGCAACCTTGACCTTTGACCTAGTGACCCCAAAATCAATAGGGGTCATCTACTGGCCATGACCAACCATCCTTCCAAGTTTGAGGACCCTAGGTCCAACCATTCTCTAGTTATTGATCGGACATCGTTTTGTTAGTCAATGTCACCGCGACCTTGACCTTTGACCTAGTGATCCCAAAATCAATAGCGGTCATCTACTGGTCATGACCAACCATCCTTCCAAGTTTGAGGACCCTAGGTCCAACCATTCTCTAGTTATTGATCGGACATAGTTTTGATAGTCAATGTCACCGCAACCTTGACCTTGGACCTAGTGACCTCAAAATCAATAGGGGTCATCTACTAGTCATGACCAACCATCCTTCCAAGTTTGAGGACCCTAGGTCCAACCATTCTCTAGTTATTGATCGGACATCGTTTTGATAGTCAATGTCACCGCAACCTTGACCTTTGACCTAGTGACCCCAAAATCAATAGGGGTCATCTACTTGTCATTACCAACCATCCTTCCAAGTTTGAGGACCCTAGGTCCAACCATTCTCTAGTTATTGATCGGACATCGTTTGTGACACAGACACGCAGACACGCATACCTACAGACAGACAGACAGACAGACAGAAAGCACAAAATCAATATGGCTCCCCTACCACACTTTGTGTGTGGGAGCCATAATTAGGCAATCAACAATGGGTGATGTGGAGGGAAATAAGGTTATCGGTTGTTATGTTTTTATGAAGGAACAACCCATTCAAAAGCTATTAAGGAATTTCAGGAAATGAAAATGTGTTATGGGAAGCGACGCGATGGACCGGGACATTATGGACGGGATTCCTATGTAGCTTTGTGAAAGCGGAGGTATAACTATGTACTGTATACTCCATATAAACACTCCTTGGGTATTTGGCCATGTTCTGCATCAATGGTCAACACTTCAATGAATATGAATGTGTTTAGTGGGTTATGCCTGCCCATTGGTTAAATTTGGGAATTTGAACATTACCTTGTGTGTTTTGGAAATAATGTCTCCACAATGGTCGAATTTTATCCTGACCACCAACATCCCACACTGTGAAACTGATGTTTTTGTATTCCACGGTTTCTACATTAAAGCCTGTAAATATAAAAATAACATAAAACTTAATACTGCATAAGATCTTTGTTTGTCTGCATAAGAAGATCTTTATTTTGCTGCATGAGAAGGTGTTAATCTTGCTACATTAAGATGATCTTTATTTTGCTGCATTAAGATGATCTTTATTTTGCTGCATTAAGATGATCTTTATTTTGCTGCATGAGAAGGTGTTAATCTTGCTGCATTAAGATGATCTTTATTTTGCTGCATTAAGATGATCTTTATTTTGCTGCATTAAGATGATCTTTATTTTGCTGCATGAGAAGGTGTTTATCTTGCTGCATTAAGAGGATCTTTATTTTGCTGCATGAGAAGGTCTTTATCTTTCTGCGTAAGATCTTTATTTTGCAGAGACAGAAGATCTTTATTTAGCTGCATAATACGATCGTTCAGTTTGCTGCATTAAAAGGATGTTTAATCTTTTTGCATAAGAGACCTTGCTGCATTAGAATATCTTAATCGTGTGCATTAAGAATATCTTTATTTTGCTGCATCATAAGAACGTACTTGTCTTCTGCATTGAAGATGATCTTCATTTTGCTGCATAAGAAGTTATTTGGCTTCTGCATAAGAGGATCTTTATTTGTTGCATTAAGATCTTAATCTTGCTGCATAAGAATATCTTTATTTTGCTGCATAAGAGGATCTTCAGTTCGATGGAATAATAAATATCTGTCAAGTCATTATTCGATAGTCCGTATACACATGCTCCAATTGTTCAATTTTGTTCACTACACAGAACCACAATGTCACTCGCTGTTTAGTTTGTGCTTCAGCCCTATTTGGTTAATTCACAGAAATACACTGCCATATATTTTTGACTACCTAAATCAAAACTTTTTTTCAATCTTTTAGTACAGCCTACCCTAAATTTTATTTTTTTTAGTTTTGAGAGCATGCCCCTTTCCATTTTGCATAGCACCCGGGCGCTCCTGGAAAATAGGGTAAATTCCTTTATCTCTTTGACAAGTCTGCCATTTTGTTTTACATTTTTTATTAAAATATTTTCCCTGCAGGGAGATCCTTACTTTAGAGTGCATTTCTCTTAGGTCTGTATTTTTAATTTTAACCTATATAAATATAGTTAAATAAATCGCAACCAATGCTTATTTCTGTCATTCCATTAAAATGGCAGTGACAGGGGAGAAAGTTTTGGACACGGCGTCTATTATTTCGGCCAAGGAAGCGATCTAATGGTATTGAATGTTGTTCAAT
This sequence comes from Cyrtodaria siliqua, assembly GCA_037043455.1. NCBI lineage: Eukaryota > Metazoa > Mollusca > Bivalvia > Adapedonta > Hiatellidae > Cyrtodaria > Cyrtodaria siliqua. The sequence continues at coordinate 66,298 of JAWPHD010008449.1, forward strand.
GGCTCTGCTATAACAATGCCATTACATACGATTTGCGACCTTAAAACTTATTTATTATTTAAACCTTTACTTCTCTGCCACGCTAGATGAGAATGGTTAGTTTGTTGAAATGTTGTTTTATGTCATGTTTTGCACGGCAAATTTGTTGTGGTAAAGGCAGATCACCCAGGTTTTCATGAGTAAAACCAGTACTGTATACCTCCCGCCATCCGTAAAAATCGACACTTCCTCACTTGACAAGTCGAGCTCAGCTGCGAACGGTAAAGTAATAACCCACAAACTTGACAAAGTTTTATATTGTGAATAAATCAAATGGGTTAGGCAAACAGATGATGGCTTACCTAAAGTTGGTACTTTGAACTGTGAAAACACACAATGGCTTACCTATAGTTGATACTTTGAATTGTGAAAACAGACGATGACTTACCTATAGCTGGTACTTGAATTGTGGTATGAAAGCACTAATTATTTTCCCCATAGACACCAATGTTAAAGTGTCACATATTAATGATTTGCTGCAAATTCAACTCAAGTATGGATAATGCAGCAGTGTAATGTTCATATAGAAAACTATTTTTCCACTTGAAAAATCACCAGAAAACGTGGGGTCACAAGACATGTAAGAAAGTTCTTGTTTGTTTACTAAACAGGTCAAGGGTACAGCTGTTTTTATTCATCGACTGTTTTCATTGCTCACAAAGTGTAAGCATAGAGTCGAAATTTCGAAAATGTTCATCAGTGATCCAGTAAAACCTATTAATACGCTTCTTATACATATAACCACAAAATCGAATAGAAATGGGCAGTTTTCCCCTACTTATAATGCCCGTTTCCATCGAAAAAGGAGGGATTACTTTTTATTATAGGAACTACATTCGACTACACCTCGGAGGTTTACATGTAATTGGTGGTGGTAAACCTTGTGAAAACAAACAGTTGATGGCTTACCTATAGTTCGTACTTTGAATTGTTGAAACAAACAGTTGATGGCTTAAACCTATAGTTGGAATAGAGGTTATAATTTCTCCTAACTTGAGTTTATACAGTATAGTGGTCTTTCCAGCAGCGTCCAACCCAACCATCAATATTCTCATCTCTTTCTTGCCAAATAACCCCTTGAATAAACTCATAATATTCCCCATGTTTATGCCTGACAACCTGCTAAATAGAAGACAACAAACAGTTGATAGCTTACCTATAGTTGGAATAGTGGTAACAATTTCTCCTAACTTGAGTTTATACAGTATAGTGGTCTTTCCAGCAGCGTCCAACCCAACCATTAATATTCTCATCTCTTTCTTGCCAAATAAACCCTTGAATAAACTCAGAAACCCCCCCATGTTTTAGTCTTCAGTTTTCTAATTGCTTCAGGAAAAATCTGTAAATAAAGAAAAAAAAGAACAAATATAAGATATAGAGAAATAAATCACGCAATTTAAATGTTGCAGAACAATAAAGTTTTCCTATTTATAACAGGATTTCAAGTTTACTCATTCCTATACAATTGCCTTCGGATTCAAATTTGTGTAATGCGACATCCATGGTGGCAAAACCATACAAATTGTTATCGGGTTCACTGCAAACAATTATAACAAACCGCTCGATTCAGTTAGTTTACTTTTTTGCTTTGAAACTTTCTTAAAGGGACTCTGTCCGTAAGTACAGCATATTTGAGCATAAGCAAATAACCGTCTAATTTTTATTCACTTAAATGTGTACAGAAAAACGTGAGCATAGTCCCAAACACCCTGTATGAGGTCAATACGTAAAATGCGTCTCCACGAAACCCCCGACTAATAACTCTACAAATGACACTGTAGCATCGAGACACAGCGACAGATTATCGATGTCACAGTGTCTCGACGACGATATAGAGTTATAATATAGTTATAGTCATATAGTCGTTATTAAAGTTGTGCTTAGCAATGGACGTAAAGGCTAATAAAGTCGTACTTAATGGGTTAATAGTTACTCAAGCAACTTCAGCAAATGTTGAGTATCCTACCATCTAAATAAAATAGGGAAAGAAAATGGCCACCAGGCAGCCATATTTGGTCAGTGAAAAACGTGTACACATGCATAAGCCTCCGGCTGGTTAAAATTGTTCACATTGTGTCCATAGAATTTGGATTCTCAAAACATGTAAGTTATATATATATACCTCATCTTTAGTAGGTTTAGGAACGGTGTGCATTGTTGCAAAATGTGTCTGTTGGTAGCGGGATAGCTACTTTAAAGTTTACTGTTATAGATTTGAAAGAAAAAACAAGTGTAGCTGGGCTTCATGCAGAAGTTTTCTTTCATCGACGTTTCCTACACATTCACGTCCATGAGACGATGTTTAGTGATTGTAATTTTTTGTGCAAATAGCTGCTTGTCTCCTAACAGTGTTATCGAAAGGGACTATAGGTTTACTCCCCATTGTCAGCTGGATCTGATCTGTTGAAAAACTGGATCTGGAGATGGTGGGTTTACGCTCCCAAATATGTTTTTGAAATTTGGCAAGTGACTAGTGCATTAACGGCAATGAGGCCAATCCCTAAAACCGGAGCGTAGAAATAAGAGTTACCAACTCATAATTCATTTTACGCATATTCAATCACGGGTATTTTAAGAACCTGTGAATTATCCTAAACATTTAATAGGCACATATACATTATTATATGACCTGGACATCTGGACAGAAATCTGTTTTCTAGTGTAATATTGTCGCCATTTGGCGGGTTAGTTTCTTTCAAATATCAGGGTGACCTTGAAGGTAATTAGGGCCTGTATTGTATGTTGGTTTGCCTATCATCCATCCTTTCATGATGTTGAACACGTAATATTTATGGATTAAATAAAGTCATACTGGAAAGAATTAGTAACCTTCAGTTTAAGTGCAAAATGATCGATATAGAATAACTCAAACATCAGGCAAACCTTTAAATATGTTTTCCATAGCTTTGTGATAGGTGATACCTGAAGCGATTTTTGTTTCTGTGCAGGTTTGTGGTTGACGGTGATTCTTGAATGCTACACTTACTGTTAGACTTTTATATCTACTTATAATGAATGCCCACCATATTGAACAAGAAGAAGGCGATAACAGCCATATCCCTCGTCGAACAACCGTTTCGTGTAAAAAGCGTACATTTTATGTGAATGCTTTACATTTGAGAAACTTCAGTCTTGTAATTCCGCCCTAATCGTTTAACTGGAACATCCTGACAATATGCGCCACAAGACATACTAATACTTCCAACCAACTTTCATGAATTGAATTGGGTTTTAAGTGAAAGGTTATATGGCGCCTAACAGGCATGAACATGCCAGGCTCAGGTCAGATGACAAATACAATAGAAAGGGTTTACAGCTGAAAAAAGTTCAGTAAGAAAATGAAAATCCTGACAATGTGAGTTTATAACAAGTGTCTTTCATAGGAAGCAAATTTTGGTCCAAACTGGCTGAAAAATAGAAGTCTTCGGCCAGTAGAGCTAAAACAAGAGCTATCGGAGAACAGCGCAGCTCGACTATTCGATTTTTCAGAGATGCCCATGCCCCAATATGGGTTAAGTATGAATAAGATGCATAATGCTATAAGAAATCCCAAACCAAAATTATAGATATATACATGCTTACATGCAAACCTAGATCCGCCTGTATTGCACATTTTATGGGCCATCACAATTTGGGTTCCATGGGAGCCCAGAATTTGCAGGACAACATTACTAATCCAACCCTTTACAACATACTATAAGGAAACCAATTCCAAAATTTAGTTCAGCTAGGACAAGAAATGTAAGAGATATAGACCTGTAAACACAGCTTACACGCAAAATTTGATGTGAAACAGACACATTTTAAGGGCCATCAGAATTTGGGTTCCATGGGAGCCCAGGGGTTACAGGAACCAAAATTCCCTAAGCAGCCCTTAAGATAATGCTATAAGGAAGCTTATGGCCAAATTTGGTTGTGCTAGGGTAAGAATTGCAAGAGATATAGAGTTGTAAACACAGCTTACACGCAAAATTTGATGTGTAATGGGACACATTTTATTGGCTATCATAATTTGGGTTCCAGGAACCAAAATTGCTTATGTAGCCCTTAAGATAATACTATAAGGAAGCCCATGCCCAAATTTGGTTGTGCTAGGATAAGAAATGTAAGAGATATAGACTTGTAAACACAGCTTACACGCAAACCTTGATGTGGGACGCCGATGCCAACGCCAACGCCGACCCCGGGGTGATTACATAAGCTCTCTTATTACCTTTTATAGGTTGTATCTCTTACGTAATACATCTGGCCCGATAAGCTCAGTCGGTAGCGAGCTTGATGGTTGCAACGATCGTCTATCATTACCCACGAGTGTGGGTTATGAGTTCAACCCCATAAAGCGGTACTTCTTTTTTTGTACCAGGGATGTAAAAATTTGGAAAAATCCACTCGCCCTGCATGACTAGTGGAAGCAAAAAGCTACTCGCCCTTACCAATTTACCACTCGCCGTGCAGCATATAACCTCAACATTATTTTCACCACTATAGTAAGCTACAATAAGTACATTTGTGTACTCACACTGTAGTAGCTGACAGGCAGTATGTGGATATTGTATTGTTATGCAAATAAAGAAAGCGCCATATTATCTAACAACGCGGACATTCGTCGGGGAGTGGGCATAAAAAATAAGCGCGGTGGGGAATCAACTTCTACAACAACAACATTCTGCTGAATTTTCTCTTCAGTATTTTGTCTCCATTGGACCAATAATAGACGCCAGAACTAATTAATAGCGGTTGGGAACTACGCTTGTTGTTCAGCCATACCCGTTCTGTTTCGCCGACACTCGGGCCTGAATCTGCTTGCACTCGCTGACGCAGACTTTTCGAACAGCGACCTGACGTCTGCTTGTTTACCCGCCATGTTTACGGTGTCGATATAAAAAAAACACAGTCCCGACTGGTTAGCGAGATATTGCATCACACTCCCAATTGATTTTAGCGTGAATTGAATAAGTCTATATGACGCGTGTGTTACCTGGTAACAAACACACAACTGTTAATCCGGGTCCTGCAAACGACAATACGGAACAAAATTACGCGTCGGAAATGATCCAGATTTTAAATCTTGCAAATATTGCAACACCGTGGTTTGAATGATAGTTTTAATTTTTATAGTGCAAAAAGTCACTCGCCCTGTCGGACGACCAGACGCCAAATGTTACTCGTCTGCAGGCCAATGCAAGCGGGCGAGTGGAATTTTACACCCCTGTGTACCGCAATTGAATTCCGTCAATCTTGGTTTTATTAAGTAAATATTCAATAATGGTTGGTGCATTATTTTTGTCAACATAATTATGTTGTGTTTTATAGGCTAACAGTAACAGACATTGTCCCTTTAATTTTGTTGTTTTGTTGTGAATAACCGATTTTATTTCATTTCAAAGTGATCAAACTTCAATATTTTCACTCATTCTTCGCATTCGTTCTCACAATGAAATAAAATCTGTTATTCACTCCAAAACAATAAACATCCCGTATATAGTAATCAATGACTTAACAAAAATACACTGGGTCATCTTGTAACACAATTTGAGTAGTATAAAAAGGTGCGTAACTGTTTATACTGAAGATATGCATGTAGTTCAATTGAATTCTGTCAAGTATATAGTTTTACGAGATATGAAGGTAAACCATCGCCGACAGAGACAACGGGGCGATTCGAATAGCTCCGCATTTCTTCGAAAAATTGTGCTATAAATGGAACGGCAGTAGTGGATGCCAAAAAAACGGACGACGATGAACTGATGTGATTGTATTTGTGCACCAACAGCTAAGGTCATATGGCGACTTTCCAGCTTCCATTCGTGAAGTAAGACGCTAGTGCCTCTTCGAGCAATTTTCCTACATGGGCGGGAACCTGGATAGAACCACGTCCATACTGAAAGAACGTTCCGCAAATGTAGACAAACTGAATGGGGTTTTAAGGCGCACCAACACATTAAAGGTTATATGGTGCCTAACAGGAATGTGCCAGGCTCATCCTCCATGTACATCAAGATATATGGCCTAGAACCTTCGCACCTGCTGTATCTAGTGATTTGAGCGAGATGGCACCTGGAAACTATTATAGACACTCCATTTATGCTTGAGTCACGTTTACTGTTTTCTGCCACGGCTCTAGTGATTTGAGCGAGATGGCACCTGGAAACAATGCAGGGGTCATGATGAAGACCTTTAATGAGCATGAACAAAAAATGATATACTGAACATGAATTGGTGGGTGTGGGGTGGGTTCTACCCCTCCAACGGATCTGCAGTGGCCCTATTCTTTGCTCCGGAACCAAACTGACGATGAACAATTTGCCATGGTAAAAACTAATAAAATGCATTTGGTTAGGAATAAAAGAATAAGGCATTAAATAGTCTCACTTGAATGTTTTTATTTTCATAGGAGAACTGATACCATATAAAAGTGGGGAGAATAAATTACACAAAAATAATGTGGACTCAGTAAAGAAATAGTGTTACCTAATAATTATTAACTCGACATTAAAGGGAGTACATCAGGCTTTTCATGGGGGTCTAGGTGTCCGACTTAAAATTGACAAATATTGATATTTTCTATTCTACATGGCCAAAACATAATGACTGAGCCTAAAAGGTATCCCTTATTTGCAAAGAAATTCATTCTGCACATTAATACGTGCTATCCTAGGTGATGCACCAGGGTTAATTTCAGCATTTTATGTCCGATTCCGTCCTAGCTATATGGTGTTTTCAAAGTTTAGACATTAACAAAATGGTTCTAACATCATATTTTGATTGATATAAGTGTTTTATCATGAACTGGAACAATTTTATAATTTAAGATGTTTCTAGAAAAATCCTGATGTACCCCCTTTAAGTCCTAAAAAAAATACAAGCCCAAGTTTTTACAGTAGTTCTTTCGTATCAAAAAAGGTTATGAGATGTGACTTTATATTTCTTATAACTACACCAAACGACTACAAACACAAAATGTGAACAGTAATTGGCAAGTGTCACTCATTGGACACATCTTCAATATTGAAATAGCTGCGAACAGCCCACACTGAACTAGGCTTTTTCAATATATATTTATACGTACAATGTAAACTAATTACCATTAATAGTTGTAAAAACATGTAGACATATTAAAGACTTCGACGAAAAAGAACAAATGTCCCAGACAGGTTAAATGGAATGCCTCTGAATGTGACACGGTCACGTGCGATTTCAATTGTACAGAAATGTCAAACCAGACCTATTAAAACTAGCTAGGTTGAATCAGGATGAACAGTGATTAAGCTTTTATTAAAATCAAATCAGCCAATTATTAATATTTGCCTTACGTGACCAAATTTTAATCTGACAATAAGCACGATAAATAAAAATTTAGTCAACACAATTAACAGAAGTTTGTTTCACATTTATTTATACATGTACATATTTTGCTCCAATTTTCAACAGATTTCCAAACATAAATATTATACCCAACGATTCGGCTCCTTTTCATGCCTCTTATTCCATATAAACATGTCAATTATTGTCCATCTAATTTTATATAAACATGTCAATTATTGTCAACATTTCCTCCCTTTTTTTTTGTCTAGAAAATCCATTAGAAAAGAAATGTGCATTGGGAATGGGAGATTATCGTAAAAGTAGTCGCCAATGAAATCAAGGATGATGATGATGATGATGCTATAGCAACAATGTTGCCATACCAAAAACACAGAAAAGAACTGAAAACACTGGCGACTGTTTTAAACGCTAATACATTTTATCTCAAGCAATCTCAAGCATGGATTTCAGAAGTACTGAAAGCCTTTGTTGTCTGTATGTACAATTGATCCAAGTAGAAAACTCTGAACAAAATATAACAAACTCTATTCGAGATGAATACACCATAAAATATACCTCTGACTGACAGGTGTACATACAAACTTTCTTATCATGTTTCTTTGACAATTGTTCATAAATCACAAGACAAATTTGTATAAAGCTCAGTTCACATCATTTGGCATTCTTCAATTGGTTAGAAAGCCAGTCCAGCCCCTCGTAGAGGCCGTCGCCACTTGTTGCACATGTGGACTGTATATACCAGTTTCTACTTCTCAAACTGTGAAGTCCTAGTTTGTCCGTAATTTCAGCTGCATTCATCGCGTTTGGTAAATCCTGTAATGAAATGGAAAAACATTCAAGATTTTAATTAAGTAGCTATCCCGCAACTACAGCCAATTTTTACAAAATGTGTTCTCCAGATCTAAACCTACTGATGACGAGGTATATATATTAGTATATAACTTACATATTTTGAGAATCCAAGCTCTACAGAAACAAATAAATGGCTTTAACCAGCCAGATCAAACCCCAAATCTGGAGCATTGATTTAAGAGTTACCAACTCATAATTCCAGTGATTCATTTTGCTCTGCGTCCCGCGTCCTAGACGTACATTTTTAAACGCATCATTCTTAAACGTGCGTCCCATGGACACATTGCTCGAAAATTTTACAAGTGATAAATAACCGTTTTCGATGTGATAACAAGGGAACAAATATAACATGACACCGGTTAAAGTAGAACGCAATTACAATGTAGTACGCGTATTCTGATTGGGTAAAAACTATTTGTCATCCAATCAGTAAGAACGTTCTACTAACTGTTGGTGTTCGCTAGTATGGAAATCCCTAGACTGTGTCACGATCCTTTGCGCTTATCTGTTGAGGGAACAGGATAGAATAGAATAGACTACGAAATCCCGGTTGATGAACACAAAATGCCACCGAAGAAAGTTATAAAGAAGAGGTCAATGACCTTGAAGCTCTACTGATTGATTTTGATTTCAGGAAGTAGTTGCTACAAACTTGTTTTTTGAAAATTTATTTTTAGCCGTGGTGGCCAACTTGAATTTCCGGCCGATCTGAGATTTTGCTAGGATCAATTAGACATCAAGAGCAACATTCCTGTGAAGTTTCATGAAAATCTGTCAAGTAGTTTCAGAGGAGAAGTCGCTACAAGTTTTCATTATATAACTCTATGTAAACAAAGATGGCCGCTGACAGCCATGTTTAACATTGAATCAAAACGATTTTTGACAAGGACCAACATTATGGTGCCCAGGTTTAATTTTGATTCAAAATAATTTTTGACAAGGATCAACATCAGGTCATGCTGATCATTTTAGAAAAAGTCCCATATCAATATCTGTTACAGTTTTCAAGAAGTAGTCGCTACAAACTTTTTTTTAAAAATCTGTTTTTAGCCATGGCAGCCATCTTGAATTTCCTGCCATCCTAAAAACATTCTGCAGGGATCAATAAGACATCAAGAGCAACATTCGTGTGGAATTTCATGAACATCCGTCTAGTAGTTTCAGAGGAGTATGCCCTACAAGTTTTTACTATATAACTCTATGTAAACAAAGATGGCCACTGGCAGCCATGTTTAACGTCGAATCAAAATAATGTTCGACTCGGATCAACATCATGTCAAGCTGATCATTTTAGAAAAAGTCCCATATCAATATCACTTATAGTTTTCAAGAAGTAGTCGCTACAAACTTGTATTTTAAAACTCTATTTTTAGCTTTGGCAGCCATCTTGAATTTCTGGCCGCTCTGAAATTTTGCTAGGATCAATAAGACATCAAGAGCAACATTCCTGTGAAGTTTCATGAAAATCCGCCAAGTAGTTTCAGAGGAGTAGTCGCTACAAGTTTTTACTATATAACTCTATGTAAATAAAGATGGCCGCTGGCAGCCATGTTTAACGTCGAATCAAAACGATTTTTGACCAGGACCAACATCATGTCATGCCGATCATTTTAGAAAAAGTCCCATATCAATATCACTTATAGTTTTCAAGAAGTAGTCGCTACAAACTTGTATTTTAAAACTCTATTTTTAGCTTTGGCAGCCATCTTGGATTTCATATCAACATGAATTTTTGCGAGGATCAATTAGATTTTTTGGGCAACATTTTTGCAAAAGTTTCATGAATATCCATCCAGTAGTTTCAGAGGAGTAGTCGCTACAAATAAAAGTTTACGGACAGACGGACGACAGACGCCGCACCACGACATAAGCTCTGCTGATCTCTGATGATCAGTCGAGCTAAAAAATGGGTCGGTAGGTAGGCATTTTTTAAAAAAAAAATCGGAGCAAGATATTGTGAGATTCTATATGTATTTATCTCATAAACCCCATACAAGTTGATGATACAGCTGAAAGTTTCTCTGTGATGTCAGTTTACCTCGATATATTGTGATAAATCATTGTTCAGAACAATTTTTTTTTTTTGCATAAAAAGTTTTAGGCTCGGCCCCTTAAAAATAGGGTCGGTCGTGCCACCGGAAACACAGATATTGTTTTGTTTGGCCTAATTAATATTTAGTTATGTAGAAAAACTAACAAGAAGCCGTGAGTTTTTAACAAGAGGACAATGACTCAAGCTTGAAGCTCTATTGATAGGTTCTGATAGCCAGATCAGCATTCCTGTGAATTTCATGAAATTCTGTCAAATAGTTTCAGAGGAGTAGTCGCCACAAGTTATTCCTATATAACTCTATGTAAACAAAGATAGGCGCTGGTAGGCATGTTTGACATCCAATCAAAATGAAATTTGGTTTGGATCAATTACATGTTGTGCCAGTCATTTTGGTAGAAGTTCCAAATCACTTGCGTTTTTTGAGAAGTAATCGCCACAAAATCACATTATTTTTAATCTATTTTTAGCCGTGACCTGAATTTTTGCTATGATCAACTAGACATCAACAGCAATATACCTGTGAAGTTTCATCAAAATGCGTGAAGTGAAATGAACTACATGTCGTGCCAGTCATTTTGGTAAAAGTTCCAAATCAATATCACTTGCGTTTTCGCCACAAAATCTATTTTTAGCTGTGGCAGCCATCTTGAATTTCCGGCCGACCTGATTTTTTTCCCAGGATCAACTAGACATCAACAGCATTATTCCTGTGAAGTTTCATGAAAATTAGTGAAGTGAAATGAACTACATGTCGTGACAGTCATTTTGGTAAAAGTTCCAAATCAATGTCACTTGCGTTTTTTGAAAAGTAGTCGCCACAAAATCACATTTTTAAGATCTATTTTTAGCCATGGCAGCCATCTTGAATTTCCGGCCGACCTGAATTTTTCCCAGGATCAACTAGACATCAAGAGCATCATTCCTGTGAAGTTTCATGAAAATGCGTCCAGTAGTTTCAGAGGAGTAGTCGTTACAAGTTTTTCCTATATAACTCTATGTAAACAAAAATGGCTGCTGGTGGCCAAGTCTAACATCCAATCAAAATGAACTTTGGTAAGGATTAACTACATGTCATGCCAGTCATTTTGGTAAAGGTTACAAATCAATATTACTTATGATTTTTGAGAAGTCGTCGCCAAAAAATCGCATTTTTATCTGTGGCGGCCAACTTGAATTTCCGGCAGACCTGAATTTTTGCTAGGATCAACTAGACATCAAGAGCAACATTCCTGTGAAGTTTCATGAAAATCCATTGTTTCAGAGTAGTCGCCACAAAAAAAAGTTTACAGACAGACATAATGGATGACAGACGCCGCACCACAGCATAAGCTCTGCTGATCTTTGACCAGTCGAGCTAAAAATCAATTGCCGTGTGTCCGTTTAAATCAAAACTTTGTCAAAGTGCTCAGTCACCTACCTGTTTGTTAGCGAACACAAGCAACACTGCATCTCTTAATTCATCTTCGTTCAACATTCTGTTTAACTCATCTTTCGCCTCTCCGACTCTCTCTCTGTCATTACTGTCGACCACAAATATCAAACCTGAAAATATATCAAATTTTATCAACTACTTATGTTGAAGTATAAAACATTTACAACTTTATCTTCCCTTTTTTAAACTAGAGGTCAATGACCTTGAAGCTCTACTGATAGATTTTTGATAGCTAGGTCAGCATTCCTGTGAAGTTTCATAAAAATCAGTCAAGCAGTTTCAGAGGAGTAGTCGCTACAAGTTTTCATTATATAACACTATGTAAACAAAGATGGCCACTGGGGGCCATGTTTAATGTCAAATCAAAATAATTTTTGACAAGGATCAACATCATGTCATACTGATCATTTTAAAAAAAATCCCATATCAATATCACTTATAGTTTTCAAGAAGTAGTCGCTACAAACTTGTATTTTGAAAACCTATTTTTAGCCATGGCGGCCATCTTGAATTTCCGGCCGATCTGAAATTTTGCTAGGATCAACAAGACATCAAGAGCAACATTCCTATGAAGTTTCATGAAAATCCATCGAGTAGTTACAGAGAAGTAGTCGCTACAAGTTTTTACTAGATAACTCTATGTAAACAAAGATGGCAACTGACAGCCATGTTTAACATCGAATCAAAAAGATTTTCGACAAGGACCAACATCATGTCATGCTGATCATTTTAGAAAAGTCCCGTATCAATATTACTTATAGTTTTCAAGTAGTAGTCGCTACAAACTTGTTTTTGAAAATCTATTTTTAGCTGTGGCGGCCATCTCCAATTACCGGACGACCTGAAGTTTTGCTAGGATCAATTAGACATCAAGAACAACATTCATGTGAAGTTTCATGAAAATCCATTGAGTAGTTACAGAGGAGTAGTCGCTACAAGTTTTTACTAGATAACTCTATGTAAACAAAGATGGCCACTGACAGCCATGTTTAACATCAAATCAAAATAATTTTTGACAAGGATCAACATCATATCATACTGATCATTTTAGAAAAAGTCCCATATCAATATCACTTATAGTTTTCAAGAAGTAGTCGCTACAAACTTATTTTTTAAAAATCTATTTTTAGCTGTGACGGCCATCTTGAATTTCCGGCCGACCTGAAATTTTTCTAGGATCAATTAGACATCAAGAGCAACATTCCTGTAAAGTTTCATGACAATCCGCCAAGTAGTTTCAGAGAAGTAGTCGCTACAAGTTTTTACTATATAACTCTATGTAAACAAAGATGGCCGCTGGCAGCCATGTTTAACGTTGAATCAAAACGATTTTTGACTAGGATCAACATCATGTCCTGCTGATCATTTTAGAAAAAGTCCCATATCAATATCACTTATAGTTTTCAAGAAGAAGTCGCTACAAACTTGTATTTTAAAACTCTATTTTTAGCTTTGGTGGCCATCTTGGATTTCACATCAACATGAATTTTTGCTAGGATCAACTAGACTTTATGGGCAACATTTCTGTAAAGTTTCATGAATATCCATCCAGTAGTTTCAGCTGTGAAGTCGCTACAAATAAAAGTTTACGGACAGACGGACAGACGGACGGACGGACGCCAGACGCCGCACCACGGCATAAGCTCTGCTGATCTCTGATCAGTAGAGCTAAAAACAACAAAATGTAATACTTGTCCATGAAATGCACTGTCATATGATAAATCTAACTTTCTCTATTTTTTAAATGTAATCAACATAGTATAAAGGTTTTGTTTGCCCTCTGAATCTGAGTTTGACCATGAAATTATTGCAGAGACATTGACCATTTATGCAGGGATATTGGAGATACTTAATATAACCTTGGGTATTGTGGCGGTCTTCACAATGTTCGAGTTGATCCTATACACTAGAACTAGGTGATCAGTACCTACTCTTAATTTTAAGTCAAACGAAGGGCCATAATTCTGTAATAAATTAGGCAATCAACAATGGGTGATGTAGAGGGAAATAAGGTTATCGGTGGTTATGTTTTTATGAAGGAACAACCCATTCAAAAGCGATTAAGGAATTTCGGGAAGCGACGAGATGGACCGGGACATTATGGACGGGATTCCTATGTAGCTTTGTGAAAGCGGAGGTATAACTATGTACTGTATACTCCATATAAACACTCCTTGGGTATTTGGCCATGTTCTGCATCAATGGTCAACACTTCAATGAATATGAATGTGTTTAGTGGGTTATGCCTGCCCATTGGTTAAATTTGGGAATTTGAACATTACCTTGTGTGTTTTGGAAATAATGTCTCCACAATGGTCGAATTTTATCCTGACCACCAACATCCCACACTGTGAAACTGATGTTTTTGTATTCCACGGTTTCTACATTAAAGCCTGTAAATATAAAAATAACACAAGAAGTTGTTTATCTTGCTGCATTAAGAGGATCTTTATTTTGCTGCATTAAGATGATCTTTATTTTGCTGCATGAGAAGGTCTTTATCTTTCTGCGTAAGATCTTTATTTTGCTGAGACAGAAGATCTTTATTTTGCTGCATTAAAAGGATCTTTAATCTTTTTGCATAAGAGACTTTGCTGCATAAGAACGTACTTGTCTTTTGCATTGAAGATGATCTTCATTTTGCTGCATAAGAAGTTATTTGGCTTCTGCACAAGAGGATCTTTATTTTGTTGCATTAAGATCTTAATCTTGCTGCATAAGAATATCTTTATTTTGCTGCATAAGAGGATCTTCAGTTTGATGGAATAATAAATATCTGCCAAGTCATTATTCGATAGTCCGTATACACATGCTCCAATTGTTCAATTTTGTTCACTACACAGAACCACAGTGTCACTTGCTGTTTAGTTTGTGCCTCAGCCCTAGTTGGTTAATTCACAGAAATACACTGCCTATATTTATGACTACCTAAATCAAACAAAAACTTTTTTTCAATCTTTAAGTACAGACTACCCTTAAATTTCATTTTTTTTAGTTTTGAGAGTATGCCACTTTCCATTTTGCATAAGACCCGGGCGCTCCTGGAAAATAGGGTAAATTCCTGTATCTCTTTGACAAGTCTGCCATTTTGTTTTTACATTTTTTATTAATTTTTTTCCCTGCAGGGAGATCCTTACTTAGTGCATTTCTCTTAGGTCTGTATTTTTAATTTTAACCAATATAAATATAGTTAAATAAATCGCAACCAATCCTTATTTCTGTCATTCCATTGAAATAGCAGTGACAGGGGAGAAAGTTTTGGACACAGCGTCTACTATTTCGGCGAAGGAAGCGATCTAATGGTATTGACTGCTGTTCAATGGCTCTGCTATAACAATGCCATTACATGATTTGCGACCTTAAAACGGTCAAATATACAGATTATTTAAACTTTTACTTCTCTACCACGCTAGATGAGAATGTTTAGTTTGTTGGAATGTTGTTTTAGGTCATGTTTTGCACAGAATTTTTTTTGTGGTAAAGGCAGATCACTGTTTTTCATGAGTAAAACCAGTACTGTATACCTCCCGCCATCCGTAAAAATCGACACTTCCTCACTTGACAAGTCGAGCTCAGCTGCGAACGGTAAAGTAATAACCCACAAACTTGACTAAGTTTTATATTGTGAATAAATCAAATGGGTTAGGCAAACAGATGATGGCTTACCTAAAGTTGGTACTTTGAACTGTGAAAACACACGATGGCTTACCTTTAGTTGGTACTTTGAATTGTGAAAACACAAAAAGTTGATGGCTTACCTATAGTTGATACTTTGAATTGTGAAAACACACGATGGCTTACCTATAGCTGGTACTTTGAATTGTGAAAACACACGATGGCTTACCTATAGCTGGTACTTTGAATTGTGAAAACAAACAGTTGATGGCTTACCTACAGTTGGTACTCCGAGTTGCAAAAACAAACAGTTGATGGTTTACCTATAGTTGGTACTTTGTGAAAACAAACAGTTGATGACTTACCTATCGTTGGTATTTTGAATTGCGAAAACAGACGATGGCTTACCTATAGCTGGTACTCCAAATTGTGAAAACAAACTGTTGATGGCTAATAGTTGGTACTCCGAGGTGTGAAAACAAACAGTTGATGGCTTACCTATAGTTGGTACTTTGTGAAAACAAACAGTTGATGACTTATCGGTACCTATCATTGGTGTTTTGAATTGCGAAAACAGACGATGGCATACCTATAGTTGGTACTCCAAATTGTGAAAACAAACAGTTGATGGCTTACCTGTAGTTTGTACTTCGAATTGTGGAAACAAACAGTTGATGGCTTATCAATAGTTGACAATTTGAATTGTGGAAAGTCTTACCTATAATTGGTACATCAAACAGTTGATGGGTTACCTATAGTTCGTACTTTGAATTGTTGAAACAAACAGTTGATGGCTTAAACCTATAGTTGGAATAGTGGTTACAATTTCTCCTAACTTAAGTTTATACAGTATAGTGGTCTTTCCAGCAGCGTCCAACCCAACCATTAATATTCTCATCTCTTTCTTGCCAAATAACCCCTTGAATAAACTCATAATATTCCCCCATGTTTATGCCTCTACAACCTGCTAAACAGAAGACAACAAACAGTTGATAGCTTACCTATAGTTGGAATAGTGGTAACAATTTCTCCTAACTTGAGTTTATACAGTATAGTGGTCTTTCCAGCAGCGTCCAACCCAACCATTAATATTCTCATCTCTTTCTTGCTAAATAAATTCTTGAATAAACTCATAAAATTCCCCATTCTTATGCCTTGACAACCTGTTAAAATAAAAGACTCTGCATAAGACAAATTAATGATACAAAAATAAGTTAGCTTAGCTTATTAAAGGCATGCTAAATATATTGGAATTAGTAAATTGGCTTGAGGGAGCTATAGCAGGAGATGGAATGAAAATACCACAGTTTGGTATGTACTTATCATTAGCATCCTGGCCTGGCAAACCGCAAAAGTACAGACAAGAAATTATATTTCGAAAACTATGTTAAAGCTTGCCAATGTGGCATGATGCATTTAACCCAAATGTTGATAAGCAGCGTTGAGAGTGCATTAGATGTGTACAAAATCCCCAGCTTTTCCTGTGGGTAGGACAGCCTTAAAGGTTGATTAGTGCTTACGAGTTTCGTATGCGTAAAAAGTTATGGGAACACAATTTTGTATAGTGGTCTTTCCAGCAGCGTCCAACCCAACCATCAATATTCTCATATCTTTCTTGCCAAATAAACCCTTGAATAACCTACAAAAAATCCCATGTTTTAGTATTCAGTTTTCTAATTGCTTCAGGAAAAATCTGTAAAAAAAGAAAAAAATAACAAATAGAAGATATAGAGAAATAAATCACGCAATTTAAATGTTGCAGAACAATAAAGTTTTCCTATTTAGAACAGGATTTCAAGTTTACTCATTCCTATACAATTGCCTTCGGATTCAAATTTGTAATGCATGTCCATGGTGGCAAAACCACACAAATTGTTATCGGGTTCACTGCAAACAATTATAACAAACCGCTTGATTTAATTAGTCTATATTTTTGCTTTGAAACTTTCTTAAAGGAACTCTGTCCTTAAGTAAAGCATATTTGAGCATAAGCAAATAACGGTTTAATTTTTATTCACTTAAATGTGTACAGGAAAACATGAGCATGGTCCCAAACACCCTGTATGAACTCGGTGAATACGTAAAATGCGTCTCCACGAAACCCGGACTAACAACTACAAATGACGCTATAGCATCATTGAGACACAGCGACAGATTATCGACGCTATGGACGCTATGGAGTTATAGTCGTTATTAAAGTCGTGCTTAGCAATGGACGTAAAGGCTAATAAAGTCGTTATTCTTTAATAGTTACTCAAGCAACTTCAGCAAATTATGAGTATCCTACCATCTAAATAAAATAGGAAAAGAAAATGGCCACCAGGCAGCCATATTTGGTCACTGTGAAAAACATGTGTACACATGCATAAGTCTCCGGCTGGTTAAAATTGTTCACATTGTGTCCATAGAATTTGGATTCTCAAAACATGCAAGTTATATATATACCTCATCTTTAGTAGGTTTAGGAACGGTGTGCATTGTTGCAAAATGTGTCTGTTGGTAGTGGGATAGCTACTTTAAAGTTTATTGTTATAGATTTGAAAGAAAAAACAAGTGTAGCTGGGTTTCATGCAGAAGTTTTCTTTCATTGACGTTTCCTACACATTCACGTCCATGAGACGACGTATAGCGATTGTAATTTTTTGTTGAAAAACTGGATCTGGAGATTGTGGGTTTACGCTCCTAAATATGTTGATGAAATTTGGCAAGTGACTAGTGCAATAACGGCAATGAGGCCAATCCCTAAAACCAGAGCGTGAAAATAAGAGTTACCAACTCATAATTCATTTTACGCATATTCAATCACGGGTATTTTAAGAACCTGTGAATTATCCTAAACATTTAATAGGCACATATACATTATTATATGACCTGTACATCTGGACAGAAATCTGATAAACTGTTTTCTAGTGTAATATTGGTGCCATGGCGGGTTAGTTTCTTTCAAATATCAGTGTGACCTTGAAGATAATTAGGGTCTGTATGTTGGTTTACCTTATATCCATCCTTTCATGGTGTTGAACACATGTAATATTTATGGATTAAATAAAGTCATACTGGAAAGAATTAGTAACCTTCAGTTTAAGTGCAACTTTGAACTTGAAGTTAAGGATCTGGAATCAAATGATCGATATAGAATAACTCAAACATCAGGCAAACCTTTAAATATGTTTTCCATAGCTTTGTGATAGGTGATACCTTAAGCGATTTTTGTTTCTGTGCAGGTTTGTGGTTGACTGTGATTCTTGAATGCTACACTTACTGTTCGACTTTTATATCTACTTATAATGAATGCCCACCATATTGAACAAGAAGCAGGCGATAACAGCCATATCCCTCGTCGAACAACCGTTTCGTGTAAAAAGCGTACATTTTATGTGAATGCTTTACATTTGAGAAACTTCAGTCTTGTAATTCCACCCTAATCGTTCAACCGGAACATCCTGACAATATGCGCCACAAGACATACTAATACTTCCAACCAACTTTCATGAATTGAATTGGGTTTTAAGTGAAAGGTTATATGGCGCCTAACAGGCATGAACATGCCAGGCTCAGATCAGATGACAAATACAATAGGAAAGGTTTACAGCTGAAAGAAGTTCAGTAAGAAAATGAAAATCCTGACAATGCGAGTTTATAACAAGTGTCTTTCATAGGAATGCAAATTTTGGACCAAACTGGCTGGAAAATAGAAGTCTTCGGCCAGTAGAGCTAAAAAAAACGTATTTTTCTGCATACACTGATTTTTAGGCATAAATGAAAACAACATTAAAGGGACACTGTCTGCAAATAAGCATATATTGAGCATTAATTGATTTTTATTCAGTGTAATGTATACATGAAAACAGTAGCATAGACCCAGATAAGCCTGCAGTAATACACTGAGTTTGAAAAAAAAAGCGTATTACCTTTTATAGGTTGTATCTCTTATGTAATACATCTGGCCCTGTTAGCTCAGTCGGTAGCGAGCTTGATGGTTGCAACGATCGTCTACGTGTGGATTATGAGTTCAACCCCATAAAGCGGTACTTCTTTTTATGTACCAGGGGTGTAAAAATTTGGAAAAATCCACTCGCCCTGCATGACTAGTGGAAGCAAAAAGCTACTCGCCCTTACCAATTTACCACTCGCCCTGCAGCATATAACCTGAACATTATTTTTACCACTATAGTAAGCTACAATACGTACATTTGTGTACTCCCACTGTAGTAGCTGACAGGCAGTAGGTGGATATTTTATTGTTATGCAAATAAAGAAAGCGCCATATTATCTAACAACGCGGACATTCGTCGGGGAGTGGGCAAAAAAAATAAGCGCGGCAGAGAATTAACTTCTACAACAACATTCTGCTGAACTTTCTCTTCAGTATTTTGTCTCCATTGGACCAATAATAGACGCCAGAACTAATTAATAGCGGTTGGGAACTACGCTTGTTGTTCAGCCATACCCGTTCTGATTCGCCGACACTCGGGCCGAATCCGCTTGCAGTCGCTGACGCAGACGTTCCGAACAGCGACCTGATGTCTGCTTGTTTACCCGCCATGTTTACGGTGTCGATATAAAAACAACAGTCTGACTGGTTAGCGAGATATGGAGTCACACTCCAATTAATTTTAGCGTGAATTGAATCAGTCTATACGACGCGTGGGTTACCTGGTAACAAACAAACACCTGTTAATCCGGGTCCTGCAAACGACAATACGGAACAAAATTACGCATCGGAAATGATCCAGATTTGAAATCTTGCAAATATTGCAACATCATGTTTGAACGATAGTTTAACTTAATTTTTATAGTGCAAAAAGTCACTCGCCCTGTCGGACGACCAGACGCCAAATGTAACTCGTCTGCAGGCAGCTTGCACTCGCCAATGCAAGCTGGCGAGTGGACTTTTACACCCCTGTGTACCACAACTGAATTCCGTCAATCTTGGTTTTATTAAGTAAATATTCAATAATGGTTGGTGCATTATTTTTGTCAACATATTTATGTTGTGTTTTATAGGCTAACAGTAACAGACATTGTCCCTTTAATTTTGTTGTTTTGTTGTGAATAACCGATTTTATTTCATTTGAAAGTGATCAAACTTCAATATTTTCACTCATTCTTCGCATTCGTTCTCAAGAAGAAATAAAATCTGTTATACACTCCAAAACAATAAACATCCCGTATATAGTAATCAATGACTTAACAACAAAAATACACTGGGTCATCTTGTAACACAATTTGAGTAGTATAAAAAGGCGCATAACTGTTTATACTGAAGATATGCATGTAGTTCGATTGAAGTCTGTCAAGTACATAGTTTTATGAGATATGAAGGTAAACCATAGCCGACAGAGACAACGGGGCAATTTGAATAGCTCCGCATTTCTTCGAAAAATTGTGCTATAAATGGAGGGGCAGAAGTGGACGCCAAAAAACTGGACGACGATGAACTGATGTGATTGTATTTGTGCACCAACAGCTAAGGTCATATGGCGACTTTCCAGCTTACATTCGTGAAGGAAGACCCTAGTGCCTCTTCCAGCAATTTTTTTACATGGGCGGGAACCTGGATAGAACCACGTCCATACTGAAAGAATACGCAAATGTAGACGAATTGAATGGGGTTTTAAGGCGCACCAACACATTAAAGGTTATATGGTGCCTAACAGGAATGTGCCAGGCTCATCCTCCATGTACATCAAGATATGGCCTAGAACCTTCTCACCTGCTGCATCTAGTGATTTAAGCGAGATGGCACGTGGAACTATTATAGACACTCCATTTATGCTGGAGTCACGTTTATTGTTTTCTGCCACGGCTCTAGTGATTTGAGCGAGATGGCACCTGGAAACAATGCAGGGGTCATGATGAAGACCTTTAATGAGCATGAACAAAAAATGATAAACTGAACATGAATTGGTGGGGTGGGGTTCTACCCCTCTGCCTACCCCTCCAAAGGATCTGCAGTGGCCCTATTCTTTGCTCCGGAGCCAAACTGACGATGAACAATTTGCCATGGTAAAAGCTCTTCTACCCAGTGAAACTTATAAAATGCAGTTGGTTAGGAATAAAAGAATAAGGCATAAAATAGTCTAACTTGAATGTTTTTATTTTCTGAGGAGAATTGATACCATATAGATATGCATGTAGTTCGATTGAAGTCTGTCAAGTACATAGTTTTATGAGATATGAAGGTAAACCATAGCCGACAGAGACAACGGGGCAATTTGAATAGCTCCGCATTTCTTCGAAAAATTGTGCTATAAATGGAGGGGCAGAAGTGGACGCCAAAAAACTGGACGACGATGAACTGATGTGATTGTATTTGTGCACCAACAGCTAAGGTCATATGGCGACTTTCCAGCTTACATTCGTGAAGGAAGACCCTAGTGCCTCTTCCAGCAATTTTTTTACATGGGCGGGAACCTGGATAGAACCACGTCCATACTGAAAGAATACGCAAATGTAGACGAATTGAATGGGGTTTTAAGGCGCACCAACACATTAAAGGTTATATGGTGCCTAACAGGAATGTGCCAGGCTCATCCTCCATGTACATCAAGATATGGCCTAGAACCTTCTCACCTGCTGCATCTAGTGATTTAAGCGAGATGGCACGTGGAACTATTATAGACACTCCATTTATGCTGGAGTCACGTTTATTGTTTTCTGCCACGGCTCTAGTGATTTGAGCGAGATGGCACCTGGAAACAATGCAGGGGTCATGATGAAGACCTTTAATGAGCATGAACAAAAAATGATAAACTGAACATGAATTGGTGGGGTGGGGTTCTACCCCTCTGCCTACCCCTCCAAAGGATCTGCAGTGGCCCTATTCTTTGCTCCGGAGCCAAACTGACGATGAACAATTTGCCATGGTAAAAGCTCTTCTACCCAGTGAAACTTATAAAATGCAGTTGGTTAGGAATAAAAGAATAAGGCATAAAATAGTCTAACTTGAATGTTTTTATTTTCTGAGGAGAATTGATACCATATAGAAGTGGGGAGAATAAATTAAACAAAAATAATGTGGACTCAGTAAAGAAATAGTGTTACCTAATAATTATTAACTCGACATTAAGTCCTAAAAAGAATTGAATTTAACTGAATTGGGGTTTTAAGGCGCACCAACACATGACAAGGTTATATGGCGCCTAACAGGCATGAACATGCCAGGCTCATCCTCCATGTACATCGAGATAAAATATGGAAAATGGGCCTAGAACATTCTCACCCGAAACTGCAGAGTTGCTGTAAATTCTATCGTAGAAACTCCATTTACGCTGGAGCCACGTTATTGTTTTTCTGCCACTGCTCTTTTGATGCGAGCGAGATAGCACCTGAAACAATGCAGGGATCGTGATGAAGACCTTTAATGAACATGAACAAAAAATGATAAAATGAACATGAATTTGGGGAGATTCTACCCCTCTGCCTACCCCTCCAAAGGGATCTGCAGTGGCCCTATTCTTTGCCCCGTGACCAAACGGGGGCCCCCGGGAACCTAAAAAATAATAATACAAGCCCAAGTTTTTACAGTAGTTCAATCTTTCATATCCAAAAAGGTTACGAGATGTGACTTTTATATTTGTTATAAATACACCAAACGACTACAAACACAAAATGTGAACGGTAATTGCCAAGTGTCACTCATTGGACACATCTTCAATATTGAAATAGCTGCGAACAGCCCACACTGAACTAGGCTTTTTCAATATATATTTATACATACAATGTAAAGTAATTACCATTAATAGTTGTAAACACATGTAGACATTGACGAAAAAGAACAAATGTATACAAATATCCTCGCATAATCTCTAAAGAAATACAGTTTGAGAAAAAATCAAATGCTTGGTTTCAACACAGTTCCCAGACAGGTTAAATGGATTGCATCTGAATGTGACACGGTCACGTGCGATTTCAATCGTACAGAAACTGTCAAACCAGACCTATTAAAATTAGCTAGGTTGAATCAGGATGAAGTGATTAAGCTTTTATTAAAATCAAATCAGCCAATTATTATTATACCTAAACTTTGTTAATCTTCGATGAAAAGGAAACAATAAAATAGAGAAAATTTCTTTTCCAATGAACTTCAAATTGTGTGTAAAACATTTAAATGTTGTGTCTTGAGATTAAATTTGTTCTTCAAAGCTTAGAACTAAATTTAAATTATAAAAAATATTTGCCTTACGTGACCAAATTTTAATCTGACAATAAGCACGATAAATACAAATTTAGTCAACACAATTAACAGAAGTTTGTTTAACATTTATTTATACATGTACATATTTTGCTCCAATTTTCAACAGATTTCCAAACATAAATATTATACCCAACGATTCGGCTCCTTTTCATGCCTCTTATTCCATATAAACATGTCAATTATTGTCCATCTAATTTTATATAAACATGTCAATTATTGTCAACATTTCCTCCCTTTTTTTTGTCTAGAAAATCCATTAGGAAAGTAGTGATTATCGTAAAAGTAGTCGCCAATGAAATCAAGGATGATGATGATGCAATAGCAACAATTTTGCCATACCAAAAACACAGAAAAGAACTGAAAACACTGGCGACTGTTTTAAACGCTAATACATTTTATCTCAAGCAATCTCAAGCATGGATTTCAGAAGTACTGAAAGCCTTTGTTAGCTGTATGTACATTTGATCTAAGTAGAAAACTCTGAACAAAATGTAACTTACAACTCTATTCGAGATGAATACACCATAAAATATACCTCTGACTGACAGGTGTACATACAAACTTTCTTATCATGTTCCTTTGACTCATAAGATAAATATGTATAAAGCTCAGTTAACATATCATTTGGCATTCTTCAATTGGTTAGAAAGCCAGTCCAGCCCCTCGTAGAGGCCGTCGCCACTTGTTGCACATGTGGACTGTATATACCAGTTTCTATTTCTCAAAATGTGAAGTCCTAGTTTGTCCGTAATTTCAGCTGCATTCATCGCGTTTGGTAAATCCTGTCATGAAATGAAAAAACATTCAAGATTTTAATTAAATAGCTATCTCGCAACTACAGCCAATTTTTACAAAATGTGTTCGCCAGAACTAAACCTTCTGATGACGAGGTATATATATTATATATTTTGAGAATCCAAACTCTACAGACACAAAATAACTTTAACCAGCCAGATCAAACCCCAAATCTGGAGCATTATTACGCATATTCAATCAGGGGTATTGCAAGAACCCATCAATAAATCTATACTTTTAATTAACACATATACATTATTTTATGACCTGAACACCTAGACAGGGTTTGCGATTTTGAACTGTAACCTTGCCGTTAAACACATATACATTCATTTATGACCTGAACACCTGTACAGGGTTTGTGATTTTAAACTGTACTTTTGCCATTATTTGGCCTTTAAACAGGTCTGACACGTAAAAATTCATTTCGTCAGAAATATTTCATTGAAATTCATGTCAGCAATGATTAAATTGTATTTATTGGAAATATGTACATTTTTATGGCAACAAGAGTGTTAAGTATCAATACAGCCATGGTCAGTGACTGAAAATGTTATATCATGTTTCTATTAGTCATTGCCAGTAGGTGCAACATAATAAACAGTTAATAATACAAATTGCTTTATACTAAACTTATAATTAATATTTAGTTATGTAGAAAAACTAACAACAAGCCATGAGTTTTTAACAAGAGGTCAATGACCTTGAAGCTCTACTGATAGGTTCTGATAGCCAGATCAGCATTCCTGTGAAGTTTCATGAAAATCTGTCAAATAGTTTCAGAGGAGTAGTCGCCACAAGTTATTCCTATATAACTCTACGTAAACAAAGATAGGCGCTGTCTCATGTTTGACAACCAATCAAAATGAACTTTGGTTAGGATCAACTACATGTCTTGCCAGTCATTTTGGTAGGAGTTCCAAATCAATATCACTTGCATTTTTTGAGAAGTAGTCGCCATAAAATCGCATTTTTTTAAAATCTATTTTTAGCCGTGACCTGAATTTTTGCTATGATCTACTAAACATCAACAGCAATATTCCTGTGAAGTTTCATGAAAATGCGTGAAATGAAATGAACTACATGTCGTGCCAGTCATTTTGGTAAAAGTTCCAAATCAATATCACTTGCGTTTTCTGAAAAGTAGTCGCCACAAAATCACATTTTTAAAATCTATTTTTAATCGTGGCAGCCATCTTGAATTTCCGGCCGACCTGATTTTTTCCCAGAATCAACTTGACATCAAGAGCAACATTCCTGTGAAGTTTCATGAAAATGCGTGAAGTGAAAGGAACTTCATGTCGTGCCAGTCATTTTGGTAAAAGTTCCAAATCAATATCACTTGCGTTTTTTGAAAAGTAGTCGCCACAAAAGCACATTTTTAAAATCTGAATTTTCATGAAAATGCGTCCAGTAGTTTCAGAGGAGTAGTCGCCACAATAACTCTATGTAAACAAAAATGGCTGCTGGCGGCCAAGTCTGACATCCAATCAAAATGAACTTTGGTTAGGATTAACTACATGTCATGCCAGTCATTTTGGTTAAAGTTCCAAATCAATACTACTTATGGTTTTTGAGAAGTCATCGCCACAATTTCCAGAAGACCTGAATTTTTGCTAGACATCAAGAGCAACATTCCTGTGAAGTTTCATGAAAATCCATTGTTTCAGAGTAGTCGCCACAAAAAAAAGTTTACAGACAGACATAATGGATGACGGACGCCGCACCGCAGCATGAGCTCTGCTGATCTTTGACCAGTCGAGCTAAAAATCAATTGCCTTGTGTCCGTTTAAAGCAAAACTTTGTCAAAGTGCTCAGTCACCTACCTGTTTGTTAGCGAACACAAGCAACACTGCATCTCTTAATTCATCTTCGTCCAACATTCTCTTTAACTCATCTCTCGCCTCTCCGACTCTCTCTCTGTCATTACTGTCGACCACAAATATCAAACCTGAAAATATATCAAATTTTATCAATTACTAATGTTGAAGTATAAAACATTTACAACTTTATCTTCCCTTTTTTAAAAAAAACAACAAAATGCAATACTTGTCCATGAAATCAGGGAGTACGTTATAGGGAGGAGAAACGGGTTCATAAACGCTCTAGTTTATCGATTTATGTTGTCGCGCTAGAACGCCGCCATTTACTATTTTATCGATACAGGTAAATCGATCGTAAGCGCGTTACATTTGAAAAGTTAAAATTTCAGCCAGCATCACAAATTAGGCAGTTTTTACAGCCCCTTTTTACTGCTTTCTTTTATAATCAACATCACGAAATTACATTCTTGACAAAGATAAATATGTGTACTATTCACTTTTTGTTATTATTAATGCTTAATATAACCCATACTTCGTATCTCGTTTGCAATAGCTCCACACCATTTTTAATTCTATAAAATTAAAAATTTAGCTGATATCTCAAAAGGCACATTTTCATCACCTCTTTTTAGGCTTTGTCTTATAATCACCACCATGAAATTACCTTCCTGACAAAGATAAATATGTTTACTATTCACTTTTTGTTATTATTAATGCCTAAATAACCCGTAGTCTCGTATCTCGTTTGCAATAGCTATACAGTCACCATTTTTTATTTGGCGCAGACGGGCGCCATCTTTGTTACACGGAACCGTCTGGTAAAATGTGCTTTTAAACATGCAAACAAATACACGCTCTGTATCAGAGGACACAATGTGAATACATAATACTTATGTTTACATTTAGCACCTTTATTGAGTTGATAAGTGTAATAATTTATAAGAATTTGCTGTTTTTCACATACTCGCGAAACAACCGGCAGTAGTCATTTTCACGGAGTAGTGAAACACATGCGCGACAACATAAATCCGCAAAACGAGCCCGTTTCTCCTCCCTATAACGTACTCCCTGATGAAATCAACAATGCACTGTCTTATCATAAATCTATTTTTCTATTTTTTAAATGTAGGTTTTGTTTGCCCTCTGAATCTGAGTTTGACCATGCAATTATTGCAGAGACATTGACCTTTTATGCAGGGATATTGGAGATATTCAATATAACCTTGGGTATTGCTCAATATAACCTTGGGTATTGTGGCGGTCTTCACAATGGTCGAGTTGATCCTATACACCAGAACTAGGTGATCAGTACCTACTGTTAATTTTAAGTCAAACGAAGGGCCATAATTCTGTAATAAATTAGGCAATCAACAATGGGTGATGTAGAGGGAAATAGGTTATCGGTTGTCATGTTTATATGAAGGAACAACCCATTCAAAAGCGATTAAGGAATTTCAGGAAATGAAAATGTGTTACGGGAAGTGACGCAATGGAACGGGACATTATGGACGGGATTCCTATGTAGCTTTGTGAAAGCTGAGGTATAACTATGTACTGTATACTCCATATAAACACTCCTTGGGTATTTGGCAATGTTCTGCATCAATGGTCAACACTTCAATGAATATGAATGTGTTAAGTGGGTTATGCCTGCCCATTGGTTAAATTTGGGAATTTGAACATTACCTTGTGTGTTTTGGAAATAATGTCTCCACAATGGTCGAATTTTATCCTGACCACCAACATCCCATACTGTGAAACTGATGTTTTTGTATTCCACGGTTTCTACATTAAAGCCTGTAAATATAAAAATAACATACATTTTAATACTGCATAAGATCTTTGTTTGTCTGCATAAGAAGGTGTTTATCTTGCTACATTAAGATGATCTTTATTTTGCTGCATGAGAAGGTCTTTATCTTTCATGCAGAAGGTCTTTATCTTTCTGCGTAATATCTTTATTTTGCTGAGACAGAAGATCTTTATTTTGCTGCATAATACGATCGTTCAGTTTGCTGCATTTAAAGGATCTTTAATCTTTTTGCATAAGAGACCTTGCTGCATTAGAATATCTTAATCTTGTGCATTAAGAATATCTTTATTTTGCTGCATCAGAGGATCTTCATTTTGCTGCATAAGAACGTACTTGTCTTCTGCATTGAAGATGATCTTCATTTTGCTGCATAGGAAGTTATTTGGCTTCTGCATAAAAGGATCTTTATTTTGTTGCATTAAGATCTTAATCTTGCTGCATAAGAATATCTTTATTTTGCTGCATAAGAGGATCTTCAGTTTGATGGAATAATAAATATCTGCCAAGTCATTATTCGATAGTCGATATACACATGCTCCAATTGCAATCTGGTTTCAACCGAGTTCACTACACAGAACCACGATGTCACTCGCTGTTTAGTTTGTGCCTCAGCCCTAGTTGGTTAATTCACAGAAATACACTGCCTATATTTTTGACTACCAAAATCTAACAAAAACTTTTTTTCAATCTTTTACAGCCTACCCTTAATTATATTTTTTTTATTTTTGAGAGCACGCCCCTTTCCATTTTGCATAGCACCCGGGCGTTCCTGGAAAATAGGGTAAATTCCTTTATCTCTCTGACAGGTAAGTCAGCTATTTTGTTTTCACATTTTTAATAAAAAAAAATCCATGCAGGGAGATCCTTACTTTAGAGTGCATTTCTCTTAGGTCTGTATTTCTAATTTTAACCAATAGAAATAGTTAAATAAATCGCAACCAATCCTAATTTCTGTCATTCCATTGAAATAGCAGTGACAGGCGAGAAAGTTTTGGACACAGCGTCTTTATTATTTCGGCCATGGAAGCGATCTAATGGTCTTGAATGTTGTTCAAGGGCTCTGCTGTAACAATGCCATTAAATATCATTTGCGACCATAAAACAGTCAAATATACAGATTATTTAAACCTTTACTTCTCTACCACGCTAGATGAAAATGTTGTTTGTTGGAATGTTGTTTTGTCATTTTTAGTACGATCAAATTTTTGAAAACAAAACAGTTGATGGCTTACCTATAGCTAGTACTTTATGGAAACAAACAGTTGATGGCTTACCTATAGCTGGTACTTTGAATTGTGAAAACAAACAGTTGATGGCTTACCTATAGCTAGTACTTTATGGAAACAAACAGTTGATGGTTTACCTAAAGTTGGTACTTTGAAATGTGAAAACAAACAGTTGAAGGCTTACCTATAGTTGGTACTTTGAATTGTGGAAACAAACAGTTGATGGCTTACCTATAGTTGGAATAGTTGTTACAATTTCTCCTAACTTGAGTTTATACAGTATAGTGGTCTTTCCAGCAGCGTCCAACCCAACCATCAGTATTCTCATTTCTTTCTTGCCCAGAAGTGACTGAAATACTTTTGCAAAAAAGTTACCCATCTTCTTTCGCTCTTTGTGTTGTCCTTTAAATGACGCTCACTGTAAAACACAAGGAGAAAATATTTGTAAAAATTGCTTTTAAAGTTAAAAGTGTAACATTGTAAGCCTGAGCTGGATGTACATGGTTAAAAATCAGTGCCAGAATATTTTAGCCTTGAATTTGACAGAATATTTAATTTATCCAAAAATAAAATTTCATTAAACCCTTAAAATATATCAGACTATCCCAAAAGGTGGACTCTGCAACAGCAGCAAAACTACAGGTAGAAGTTTCGGAGCTACTGTATTTAGCAAAATTGTTTATATGTAAACAGTGCTTGAAAAGTTTGCTTTGAACGACTCCAGATATTGTTTGTATGCAAAACGAGCTGTCGGAGAACAGTGCAGCTAGACTATTCGATTTTTCAGAGAATAATAAATTATATAGCCAGTATATACCATCAGAAAACAAGGCTAAAACTATGTGGTGGTGGGATTGTGGGGGCGGGTATAGAAACTCGGGCCCGATATAAATTATTGTTTGAATCTAACACAAATTATATTAAAATTCGGGGCAGGGTGTGATTTTTTTTTATCAGTTTTAGGGAGGGGATGAAAATCTAGCAATTTTTATTGTGGCCTCATTTTATTATTTTCTTATTGATATTTCATCTGTGTATCTGAATTTAATCTAAAAAATTTTAAATGTAAATAATTAAAATTTAAATATCCAAAAAAAGAATGAAAGATAAAATGAAAACAATTCCCCTCCACCTGTCCTCCATGTGAGGGGAGCCCATAAACCAATGGGGGGCAGGGTGGGGGAGCTTCATTGATATAGGTATAGATTTGATAAAACAACACAGACATATGAAAAAAACATCATTGATATAGGTGTAGATTTTATAAAACAAAGCAACACAGACATGAAAAAAACAAAACATTCGGGTGCCGGTGGAATGGTTTGGGGGTTGGGGGCAAAACATATCGATACATTGATGAAACAAAACAAGGAGATGCAAAAACAAACAAAAAAACAACAACATTCGGGTGGTGGTGATGATGGGTTGGTAGGATGGTTGTGGGTGGGGGCGAAACATATTGATCAATTGATCAATCAAAACAACACAAGAGATATGTAAAAAAAAACATTTTACAAAATACATTTGGGTGGTGATGGTTAGGGGATGCATAATGCTATAAGAAGCACATTTTATGGGCCATAACAATTTCGGTTCCATGGGAGCCCACAATTTGCAGAAGGCAAAATTACTTACGCAACGCTTTCCAACACTATAAGGAAACCAATTCCCAAATTTAGTTGAGGCAGAGCTAACACAGCTTACACGCAAAATTTGATGTGAAATGAGACACATTTTAAGGGCTATCATAATTTGGGTTCCATGGGAGCCCATAAACATTACTTATGCAGCTCTTAAGATAATGCTATAAGGTAGCTCATGGCCAAATTTGGTTGTGCTAGATAAGAAATGTAAGAAATATAGACTTGTAAACACAGCTTACAGGCAAAATTTGATGTGAAATGGGACATATTTTAAGAACCATCAGAATTTGGGTTCCGTGGCAGCCCATGGATTACAGGAACCAGCATTACTCATGCAGCCCTTAAGATAATGCTATAAGAAAGCCCATGGCCAAATTTGGTTGTGCTAGGATAAGAAATGTAGGAGACAGACTTGTAAACACAGCTTACAAGCAAATCTTGATGTGGGATGCCGACGCCAACTAATTACATAAGCTCTCTTATTCTTCGAATAGTCAAGCTAATAATTACTAAAGGTGCAAGTCAATTTATTGTATTGTACTTAAAAGGTCATACCTCCAAATTTGCAGACTTCATTGGCCACATACATTTCTTCTAACAGGTTTCCACAATTTGAAAATTTCCGTCCAGGAATCAAAATGTGTCACTTTGGATCATTTGCCCCTAAACGCGTGTACCATTTACAACCCAGCTCAGGCTTATTAGTGTTATATATATTAATGCTATACATGTTATGCATTTTTAATGCTCATTTCAAAATAATGGCATAATACTCATATAAAAATGCATTTTTGTTTAACACAAGTAAATATAGTCATGAGAGGATAGTAAAGGTGTTTAGACCAAATGATATGCATAAAAAGAAACATACTACATGACTCAAGTGTGCCCCTATCTAGTAACAATATCACCTTTCAGAAAGACACATTACAAATTATTCTAACAACTGTAGAACACTTGTGGTAGAAACATAGTTGCACTTTTTCTAAATAAATGTTTTACTAAATGATAATCTTCTGATGCCCTGAAGAGGGGTTTTAATTGCTATCCAATTTTATATTTATCCACACCGCAGGCACATCCTCTGAGATAGAGGGGATTTGCAAAGTTGTAAATTCTCCACCCTTTATTATTTATGTCCTACAGATAATGGCCTCTGTACATATGTTGGCTATAAGAAAAGTTATTTCCCTTTTTTAACATGTCCAATCTCCATAAATTATGTGTAAATGTAACTCTTGTTCATTTAATTCAGCGACGCAACATTACTAAAACACGATGGGAAGACACAGGTCACTCCTTTAGAACATTTGTTAAAAATGAAAGAACACAACACTAAACTGATCATATTTATTTAAGAGAATGTATAACCATATAAAAGTAGACCAGAATAAATAAGAACACAAAAGCATGAAATGAATATATTACATATAAATACATGTATATAATTACCAGTTTTTATCTCCATATCGCTATAAGTTAGTAAACATCAAGGCCAATAAAATATGTGGTTCTGGTTACATTGGAGAAAAAAATAGGTAGTTTTTAATGGAAACTGATTTTTGAAATGGTAAAACAATCTGTAGAGAGTTCACATCTAGGTCTTGCTCGTCTTACTTTGTTACTTCCTCTATTGTGCTAATTTTCATAAATGAATCTCTATTTGTAATGCCGTCAAAATTACATGTCACTATAAATTCCTAAAACTGAAGAAGCCAAAAATGTCTACTTTGAGATCAACATCGTCAAAATGCTTTTCTACAGTGTATAGATGATAGTGAATATAGAGGAATCGAACCTGGAAATAACTATCAATAATCTGAAAACCCAAACCGTTCCAATTACTGATTGTGCTATCAGTTATTTTATTCATGTACAAATACAGTATTATATACTTCAGTAACTTGCTTCTTTATGTACCCTCAAGCCCTCCTCTGTAACTTGCTAGTCTGCTCAATTCTATAGCAGACTTGGTGATTGTTTAGAGCCAAGCTGGCTTCACCCAAGCTGCGTTCTTTTCTGAGTACAATGATTCACCTCACATACTGTAAACCGAAAAGAAGGGATGGAAATAGGGTCAGTTGTGTAACCGGAATTTGATGTGTTATAGAATAACTAGAAATGCTGGATAAGATTATCCAATTAATGACCCTGCTTAAGAAAACTCAATGCACATAATTTCACATGAAAGCCTTCTGAGAACATTAGCAAAAATGTAACTAACATTCTACTGAAAGCCGACCTACCGGTAAATGCAAGACTTCCAAGTGTGTGACCTTGACGTTTTGGTTGCAGGTGATCAGAAATGATTTTGACGGAATGTTTATGTACGACCTTAGTAATCAACAAAGGAAATAACAAAGGACAATATAATAATTTGTGATAGCAGTTTGAGAATATGATCACAAACGACTCGACATACAAATGGACAAGGCCAAAAAAGTTAAGCCGTCGCCAATTTTTGGCAGGGCATAATGAAACAAGGCATAATTTTCGAAATAGTGTTGGTTATGGAACTTGTCTGTGCTATGTGGAACAACTCGGTGAATTTCAAGAGTGACTGGAAAGTATAAAGGCCAACTTGCACCAAAACTTTTATACAAGGGGGATGTCGAAGCTAACACAAGTAGGAAGGATCCTCTTTTTTCTAAATAGTCCACTTAAAATTGCTCTGTCTCGATCCACACAGCCCGGAATTTTTGTGTGGAATGCTGTTGTAATGACAAGCTTTGCAAAAGAACAAATTAAGCGAGGTCAAAGTGGCAAGGATTCTGCACAGTGACAATGCCACTATACAGTCACATTATATAGTCATGTTCATATTTATTTGTACTACATCTAACATTTAATGCAACAAATAATTGCCATAATTATATTAACACAATTTATCAATTTTCCTGCGCAATGAATCTTTTTAACACAGTGTAAACATTCATGCAACTTCATACATTTCTTTCCAAACCGCATACCAAGTATGTGCACGAGTCTTACTTTCTGTTATGCACTTATTTCTAAAACATATACTAACAGGTACATGCAAAAGTTGACTTTGTTTATGCAGAAGTCTAATTTTATTTTACACACTCATATCCAAATCTTACACAGAGTAGTTCTAGTTACACACATCTAAATATCATACATGGAATATGAAACCGTCAAAAGTAAACACGTGAATCCAATTTTCATATGTAAAAGTAATTTTTTTGATACACATGCTCGACTCCACAAGTGATCTCAGATATTTAACATGATTTTGTGTGTGGCAAATTGTATAGAATACACGTCCGCAAATCAACTAATTTATTTGTTTTAATGACTTATACTTAAACGCCTCAATTCTGACAAAACAGGATAATTCACGAATGGACTACCCAACTGTGTACCAAGACACATCACTCTCTCTTCTTGTTCTGAATATATATATATATATGTCCATCTATTTACAAACTTCCTTTCATTCATTTTGTCAAAATGAAGGTCATTTATGACAGAATTACACTCACGCAAATTTGCAAATTATATTTATCGAACTAATCTATGAAGTCATTACTGATGTTATTTATGCATGATGATGATGTTGACAGTAACTATAGAAACAATATTAAATTGTATCCAGATGGAAACAGCGTTTCTTTTTTGGTAGGTACATATGACCTAAAGGAAGCTGGCATACATGTGCTACTGAACGTATGATACTATTGTTGCCACAAAGCTTATTGCAAACAAATCATTTCATATTCTTCAACTGGTTAGAAAGCCAGTCCAGCCCTTCGTATAGACCATCGCCACTTGTCGCACATGTTGACTGGATATACCACTCTCGATTTTTCCTATTGTGTAGTTCAAGCTTGTCTGTTATTTCTGCCGCATTCATCGCATTTGGTAAATCCTGCCGACAAATATAAACAAATATAAGATAAATAATCTTCAAAAATGTGACCCATTTCATTAGATATAATTCCTCAAAAATTCCAGAACTCAGCATAAATGGTTAAAGGAAATTAATTTGAATATCATGGAGTGGGTGTGGGAGTTACCATTCGGGTGACTAATATTTTCAGGAATCATGATTTTAGGAGAAAATTGAAGTCTATTTCAACTGTAAATGAATATTTTCAAGAAATAATGTCTACAATGAGCTGTTTATATAGAGGATCTTACATGAGTGCTCATTCATTATTGAATTTATTTAACGAGTTGTCAAAATGATGTAATGCGAGGCTCTTGCCCAGCTTTACATTTTTGCTAACGAGTTAAATAAATTCAATAATAAATGAGAACGAATGTTAGATTCTATTTATCACATAACTTATAACGTGACGTCACATTACGTCAAAAAATGTACATTAACGTGACGTCCATGACGTCATTAACGTTATGACGTCATTAACGTTATGTTATACCACTAATGGAATATCGAAAATACTGAATGCTGTTATTACACTCCCACACCACATATTATGTGATAAAGACAGATACACTTTGCAGGTTTACTGGTGTTTTAAGGGATAGGGCAGAGAGATCAAAGGATATGGAGTCAATAGAGGGAAATCAGATTTTAAAATTAAGGGATAGGTTCTTGAATGCCCTGTGGAAGACCAGTAAATAAATAAAAAGATCCATTGCCTGCAAATTCATCATGCATTGGATCACAGATCACTTTGAGAATTATATATTATAATTGGACTAATTCCGCATTAGCCCATGGACATATGAATGATAACCATGAAAAACAGCTAGCAGCTTTTTGAAATGTTAGCTCTTTGGAGTGACCTTCACAGTGAAGTAAAGGTCAAATTCTTAAAGAATATGGTATTTTAAGAAGCTAATGTTCATCGTGTTCATTCTGTATATAACAACTTCCAAAATGATACAATCCCTTCAATAGTATTACCATACAGATGAACAGTAATAATTGTCATTGACCTTGAAACTGAATTAAAGTTCATAAATAATATCAGGGCCATTTTACCAGTTTTGGGGAAGGGGCCTTTTGGCCTTAATTGGGGAAAAATCCATGAATGGGAATAAAATTTCTGGAGGTAAGATTAAACGAGGGGCCTTTGGACGCTCTACTGGCTAATATGGCTCTTATAACATCAATGAAGCGAGTGACTATCGTCTTAAAGAGGCAAAATATAGCATTTTTAACTAAATCAAGTAACTCCGCCATTACTGTTCCGATCTGGCTGGTTTTCGAACTTGGCCAGTAGAGATAATAAAAATCAAAAAAACATCAAAAATATAAAAATTATAAAATCAAACAAAAGTAACAAAATCTGGTAAAGTTTGGTAAAGATCAGATGAAAAATGAAGACCCCATTGCCTTAAGGCAAAATATAGCATATTAAACGAAATCAAGGGCATAAATCCGCTGTTACTGGTCTGATCTGGCTCGTTTTCGAACTTGTCCGAGCTTTCATTAATATTAACAATGTTGTAAGAGTTTGGTAAAGATAGGATGAAAACTGAAGGCACTACCGTCTTAACGAGGCAAAATATAGCATTTTGAACTAAATCGAGGGCCATAACTCTGCTGTTACTGGTCCGATCTGGCTGGTTTTCGAACTCGTCCGAGCTTTCATTGAAATTAACAATCTTATAAAGTTTGGTAAAGATCAGATGAACAATGAAGGCCCTATCGTCTTAACGAGGCAAAATATAGCATTTTTAACTAAATCAAGGGCTTTAACTCCGCTGTTACTAGTCCGATATAGCTGGTTTTCGAACCTGTCCAAGCTATCATTGATATTAACAATGTGGGAAAGGTTGGTAAAGATAGGATGAAAAATGAAGGCCCTATCGTCTTAACGAGGCAAAAATATAGCAATATAGCATTTTTAACTAAATCAAGGGCCATAACTCCACTGTTACTGGTCCGATCTGGCTGGTTTCGAACTTGTCCCGAGCTTTCATTGATATAACAACCTGTTAAAGTTTGGTAAAGATCGGATGAAAAATTAAGGCCCTATCGTCTTAACGAGACAAAAGTTAACGACGGACGGACAACTCCGCATCCTTTTGGCCAGTAGAGCTAAAATGGGGAAAACTCATGTTTTTAAAAGAAATCTGGTGGAGAAGGGGCCTTATAACAGGCCGCTGCAAAGAAGGGTAAAAATTCCCTGAATATGTTTGTTTTTCATAAAGCCAAAATGCATACAAAACAACTGTTCAAAAATGTAAGCAAACACTGTTTTCAACAGCTTTTTCTCCGACATTTGACACAAATTCAGGGTAATGTCCATACAAATTCTGTATTTTTAACCTGATGTTCATAACTAAGGGATATTTCATTAAAAAATACATGGGATCCCAGTAAGGCACTTTTGAAATTGAACACCCACCCATAGATGCAAAATAGAGTTTAACGAACCAATTTCAGAAAACAGGACTCACACGCAGATGTTTATTGAATTGCCTTTGTGGGTCCTGGGTATGTTTTAACGGAATAGCCCCAACAAAAATCCCAATAGGACAGCAATCTCTTCAACAGCCGTGCTGAACTTATTATGACAACCATCTCAACTAGACAACAGCCATGCTTTTCAATGACAAACAACCAAGTTAAACAATCTTTACTTAAAGCCATCTCTAAATTGTCTGAATTATAGCAATGTCAGCCATCAGCTGTCACTGCACCTGTTTGTTAGCGAACACAAGCAGAATTGCATCCCTCAATTCATCCTCGTTCAACATTCTCTTGAGTTCATCTCTCGCCTCTCCGACTCTCTCTCTATCGTTACTGTCGATCACAAATATCAAACCTGAAAATACACCACTATCAATAATGTCAACTGCAAGAACATAACCTGTGAATATAAAGTCATTAGTCAATAATGCTCATTTAAAATCCAAGTCAGGCTATAGTTTATTGCCTCTTCCATAATATATGTAGACAAGGGTCAAGATCAAGAAAATCCTAACTTAGGTTCATAGTCTGAAAAAGTAAACAATACAAATGATCTTGACTTAGATTGCAGAGGTTTGTTGTTGTTAGGACATGGCTAATACTATATGCCCCTTAAGGCTTTTCCATTCAGAGGCTGGGACATAAAAAATAGTAAATAACTAGATTTCAAACTAGAAATGTGTCCATAGGACACGGATGAATCCGCTATTGCTTCACATATTAATATTGACATTAATTTCAAGAATTTTTACTATTGTAAGGGGCTTAACTCTGGATTTACTGAGGCGATAGGCCGATTAGCGAACTTGGTCGAGACATTGTGCTCATATACAATTTGACTAAGTTTGGAAAAGACTGGATAACAATGACTCAAGTTAAGAGTCCAGACAATGTTAATTTCGTGAATTTTTACTAAGGCCAAAAAAAAAAATGGTTTGTTTCCGCTTACGGCTTCAAAAAAAATAGGGTAGGTAGGTAGGCAAAACTTTTTTTTTTATTTTTTTTTTATTATTAATGACCTTATTTTTGTCAATGAAAAAACACTTTTGATATGATAAAAAATACTGGGGAAGGTATTAAATGGCCCTTTTTCAATATTTGCGAATGTACACTGGAAACCCTAGGAGTCGTGGGTTCAAATCTAACTGCAGGCATTTTTTCCCCATAAAAATCGTTGGTTCATGGGTTCAAATTACTATTTAATTTTCCGGGTTAGCGGAAACAAACACTTTTCTTTTAAGCCTAATCCAAGAGGCATAACTCTGGAATTACTGAGGCACTGGGGCCAATTTTCGAACTTGGCAGAGACATAGTTCCTATATATACAATTTGACCATGGTTGGAGAAGATCGGATAGCATATAGCCCAGACAACATTTTCGACATGGACGCAAGCACGGACGGACAGGGCTAACAATATATGCCCTTCCACCATTCTTTGAATGGCGGGGGAATAAAAAGCTGTGGGCGGAATTGATCTTTCAATAACAAATAAAGCTCTTAAGAGACGGGCTACGGTAGATTATGTTATCAGCGATCACTCTAGGCCGCGATTCTGCGATATTCTCGCATTAAAATCTCAAAATCTCATGAAAAAAGACAAATGGAACAAACTGTTGCACTGAATTAGAGAAATCCATTTTCACCATTTCAGTTCGTAATGAAAATACATTTATTTCAGATCCATTTATCTGCGATTTAAACATATAAAACATATAAAATAGAAAATATCAAATTAATCGAAAATCACATGAAAAAATCAAAACAAGCTTATGTTGGAAAACTTTCGGTTTGCTTCACCAACGCGACTGTGTCAAAGAAAATCGATTATGAATAAACATGGCCATTTTTATAATAATTCATGAACTTCTAATCATATCTGACCATTATCCACTGATCTATAATGTTTTGACGCGATTAACTATGTACTGGAGTGGTGCAAGCAATTTTAAAACTATAGCGTATAAAGCCGACGTAAAGTCGGACACGCTTTATTGCGGATGCTTTTATTTCAGACGCTTTAACAACTTCTCCTTTCACTACTGGGAAGAGTACAAGAAATCACATATAATTTCAAAAATGTTCTTGGGTCATGCCCACAGACCAGTCAAGCGGACTCCAGCACTACGCGCGGTCGACGGACAACCACTGGCGGTTCGGCTTCGCATCCGAAATGTTTCATGAAAATGGTGAATGTCTCATTAAAATAAGCAAATGGGACATTTTGTCTCATTGAAATTCAATCCTGTGTTACTTATCACATTGGGAAAATTTAGCGTGATTTTTCATAAAATTGGGGGAAAATACATTCATTTAATAATTGTATCGATCATACCGTTTTCAGTACACAACCAACCTAGGCATAAAAGCGTTTAATTCACAGTACTTGTCATTCGTCAGCTTCCTATGTTATTTTTGATTTTTTCTTTCAGGTTCAGTGCATGGGGGAAAGTTGCAGAGTCAGTAGACAGGGTGGGTTCAGTGCAGGCACGTGGGAAAGTTGTATAGTCAGTAGACAGGGTGGTTCCGTACAGGCAGGGTGAAGTTGACTTTCAGAGTCAGTAGACAGGGTGGTTCAGTGCAGGCACGGTGGTAAGTTGCAGAGTCAGTAGACAGGGTGGGTTCAGTGCAGACACGTGGGTGGGAAAGTTGTAGAGTCAGTAGACAGGGAGACAGTGCTCAAAAAATAGGATAGCCCAACGCCCGGGGCTCCTCGAAATCCATTCCGGGCCTGTCTCATTTTGCAGACGAGGAGCCCGTCGGGCCTGTCTAAAAAAAAAAAAAAAAAATCCCCCAAAAATCAGTTTTACTGGATCTCAAGCTCAAGTTCCTAAAGACAAAATACTGTGTGTAGCAAAAAGAAAAATATTGTCAGAGGAGGTTCTGAGCTTGATTAATACATACGTAACAAATGTGTGCTATAAAAGTGAATAAAGACACATTTCCAATAAGAAAATAATATTGGACCTTTCCATTTTAAATCAGGGCCTGTCCATTTCAAATCAGGGCCTGTCCATTTCAAATCGGGGCCTGTCCATTTTCAGAAGCAACAAGCCCTGGGCCTGTCTCTTAAAATAATTTTCTTTGAGCACTGGGGGGGGTGGTTCAATGCAGGCACGTGGGAAAGTTGTAGAGTCAGTAGACAGGGTTGTTCAGTGCAGGCACATGGGCAAGATGTAGAGTCAGTAGACAGGGTGGTTCAGTGCAGGCACGGGGGGAGGGGAGTTGTCGAGTCAGTAGACAGGGTGGTTCAGCACAGCCAAGGGGCAAGTTGTAGAGTCAGTAGACAGGGTGGTTCAGCGTAGTCACGGGGGAAAGTTGTAGTCAATTAAGAAATTTTGTCTCAAAAGTCGAGAAAAAATATATGTTTTGGCATTGGAAATATTGGCAAATAACGGCTACAAAAATAGCTAAAAAACAACAGCATTATGTTGAAGCAGTAATCGTAGAAATGTTATCTTATGTAACGGAATGCAAGAATCGACTCTGGTTATGGCAAAATCATTGTCTATAATATTTATTTTTTTTGTTACTAGACATCCTCTTCATAAGGGATAACATCAACAGACGCAATGTTTGCAGATTAAGTAGAACACCTTTATGTGATACTGGCTTTTTTTAAATTTAAGCTGTTATGCATCCTGGCATTCTGTCTGAGAAACTGTCATATAAACTATGAACATTACCTTGGGTATTTTGGAAATAATGTCTCCACAATGGTCGAATTTTATCCTGACCACCAACATCCCACACCGTGAAACTGATGTTTTTGTATTCCACAGTTTCTACATTAAAGCCTGCAAATACAAGTAAAACAAATGTAAGCATATGCACAAAATTATGAACAGGACCTTTTCTTCACAATTAAGTGGAGTTCAACAGCTCTGAAATGCAGAAAAGTGGGAAGTAATCTTGAAAATTTGAAGCTGGCAAGCACCTGCAAATTCATGTCTCGTCAAAAAGAAACTGGATATTATAAATCTCTAAATGAAAAAATTGTCCTAATATTACTAAAAAGCGCTACAGAGTTAACGGGTGTCCCCGATAATATTGAAGTCACATGCAAAGTTTAAAATAAATTAGAATGTGAAAATTAATTTAATTTTAGCGCCGTTGTCACCACAACGATACCTATGTCTAGCCGTTTTGTTTTACATGCAGTACAGCTCACGCGAAACCCACATTTTACTCTTTCACGCCGAGTGAGGAACTTACACAGAGTTTGGATGGTAAAACTAATCGGCGTGGGTTTCAGCTACACGAAAAGCTCTTGGCGTACTTACGCCACTTCGAGTAGACAAACTCGGAGTTCGCCAATTCTAAACTGCACAGGTAAAAGGTACAACTTTTCCTAATTGCAGTAATTTCAATACATAATTATTCAATAACATTAGAAAAAATCGAAGCACAAGACGACTTTACTTTTGTTTTTGGAAAGCGAATGTGGGAAAATTTGATTTCCCGGTTTATGTTTTTGACAAATCACTACATAATGAGCTTCAGTATAGTCATATAAGTTATTCGGGGGTATAGCATATGTTTAAAAGCTAAACACAAACGTAGGACAGTTTCCTGATGGTAAACTACGTCTATTTCTTTTTAAAAGTTGTGTCCATGCAAAATATCATGTACCTATCCGAATTACTGTGACACCGCACTTTCCCGGCAGAAAAATATTGTCGATATTCGATCAAAATATCATCAATTATGAACAAGTACAAGCTTTCTTTTAATTTTGCTGATAGATCTATGCTTAATATGCATCTATATATATATCACCTAGCATGCATTCGCTAATCAATTAAAAACTGCAAACAATCGACCGCTACCGAATGCAATGATTAAAACAAGTGCCGATTTCAGAAAAATTAATTCTCGATTTAGAATAAAACAAGCCGATGAAATTACCCACCTGGTGATTGGTGAATTTCGCTTTAATTGTCGGCATTGCACCTATAATCTTCAATAAATGATGTCCCTACTTCCCAATGTCAAGTGGTGATAACAATTGATGACCCGTGATTACTTGGCCATCTTTCAATCAAAGTCGCGTGCCGCAAGAAGCAATTTCATTGGCTGGTTGCATGATGATAACCCATCTTGATCGATTTGACAGGCTTCGACTGCGAACGTTCGACACACGGTGTATTACAGATTATTGATTAAGCGGCTTCTGTGTGATCGGGAGATCATAGCCAAATCTGGGAGAAATTGATTCGTCCCCAAAAGTGTGTTTCGTCCCAAATTTTGTCATACCAAATAAAAAATATTACTACGTTTTCGGCGATAAAATTGTTTGGGTCGCAGCCATTTTATTTTAGGCCTAAATTACAACAGTTGACAATGGTTGATGGCTTACCTATAGTTGGAATAGTGGTTACAATTTCTCCTAACTTGAGTTTATACAGTATAGTGGTCTTTCCAGCAGCATCCAATCCAACCATTAATATTCTCATCTCTTTCTTGCCAAATAAATTCTTGAATAAACTCATAAAATTCCCCATTCTTATGCCTTGACAACCTGTTAAAATAAAAGAATCTGCATAAGACAAATTAATGATACAAAAATAAGTTAGCTTAGCATATTAAAGGCATGCTAAATATATTGGAATTAGTAAATTGGCTTGAGGGAGCTATAGCAGGAGATGGAATGAAATTACCACAGTTTGGTATGTACTTATTACTAGCATCCTGGCCTGCAAAGTACAGGCATCTAAATTACCACATTAAACCCGATAAAACATAAAGAAGCAAAGGAATTATATTACGTTAACTCTGTTAAAGCTTGCCAATGTGACATGATGCATTTAACCCAAATGTTGATAAGCAGTGTTGAGAATGCATTAGATGTGGAAAAAATCTCCAGCTTTTCCTGACACAATTTTTTATCGTCCACTAATAATTCTTCTAGACTTTGTTTCCCCAAAAAATGGTAATTTATGAATAGTAATGCATCAAGATTAGTTTTTTCTTCTTAAATATATAGTTACTCCAAACACAAATCAACTTCAATTTACTATCATATGAAACATAAACTACGGTACAAACTTGACTACAATAATACACACATGACAATGCTCCGCTGTAATACACAGACCAGGAACAAACCAAACTGTGGGTGATCTCAATTAGTTTTACCCAAAATAAGTTCAGCCATTTCATGTTAACCCTTAAGGTTTCTTTGCCTTAAAAAAATCATTTATAATGCAATGTGTTTATGTTTAAAATATAGATTAATAATAATACATTAAACCAAGAAACCATTACAGATCAATAAAGCCAATAACTTTAGGGTAAGAAAATAACCCCATTTCTCAAGAGACAACTGTTGCCATACAATTACTCTTATTACTTTTTTGCTTTATTAAATTGTTTAAAAAATAAATTTTAAATGATACAAGTACATACATACCAGTTTAAATGGGCTTCCTTCTTTGGACAAAATCGAAGAAAACGGCCACCAAAAACAGGGGAATGGCTTTCGAGTTTCGATGAAGAGCGATATTGTTAGAAAATCGGATAATAGATAGAACATACATTGGCTGTAATATAGAACATAGACATCAAGACATGCAGGATTACTTGCATCAGCACAGGCCTTTGAAAAGATCCATGAAGCAATCTGATCACGTTTGTTCTCAAACGGAGTCCAATTCAGTATTCCATATCAATGCTTGCCCCCACCTCT
This sequence comes from Cyrtodaria siliqua, assembly GCA_037043455.1. NCBI lineage: Eukaryota > Metazoa > Mollusca > Bivalvia > Adapedonta > Hiatellidae > Cyrtodaria > Cyrtodaria siliqua. The sequence continues at coordinate 110,211 of JAWPHD010008449.1, forward strand.
CCCCTGGTTACAATCGGCCACAGTTTGGCAGTATTTCAAATATATATGTGCCTTTTTAACATTTAAATTTCTCATTTACTGCAACCAAAATAGGTTTGTGTACAGCTGAACCATAGTCACATGTAATGCTTCACTGGCGGATCAATATTTTAGAGAAGGTATACAAGATTTGTACAACTAGTACATGCATGATAACAGAAGCCTGTAGTAAAGACTTCTTCCCAACTGAAAATTTGCCTATTTTTTCCCCCAAATGTGAAAGAAATCTTTCTCAATCAGAAAGCAGCAGGTATATCAAAATTTAAGAAAAAGTGTTAATTCTGCAACGTGTTTTTGTCCGTTAAGTCGGTTCTGACTAAGAAGTCAGTAATAGTAATAAATAATGCATGAACATATAAATAAAGCATATTATTGTCATATATAAAGTGTTCATTCACGCATATATCTGCGTGAATCACGCATATATCTGCGTGAATCACGCATGAAAACAAAAAATCATGCACCGAAAACTGACCTCGTACGTGCATGCACGCACAGAAAAAATACAAGTCTGATAATAAGAAAGCATGACCGTCGGTAGATTTCCAAATTATCGTCCATTTTGTCGGTATATTTTTTGAAAAATCAAAACGAAACTAAAACGCTTTGTTTACGAAAACATTATCCCGAGTAATTGCGTCAATTGCCCTATCCCTCTAGTGCATACCACGATGATTGGTTATGACGTCATAAGCGCACGCACTACCTAAATGAAAGTAGAGAAAACATCGACATCTCATTCTGGTGGTTTTCACTTATTTCTTTTTCAGATTTAGTAAGTATATTTAAAATTAAAATTTAATAATAGAATAAATGAAGATCAAATAATTAATTCAAATCGTGTTTCGTCTCTCCCGTGTACTATTTATAGATGCGCAAACGTGTTGACTGGTATTGGATTTTTACTTGAACGAAATGCAATACAGTCTGTCATGGCGCAAAAATATTACACTGTGCTGTGTATTGTAATGCCTTCAGTAGCAAATTAAGTATGTTGAAAGGTTTAAAAATCTTAAAAAATCATAGTGTACCCCCTAAATTTGTAATGTACCCCCAAAATTTAACAGTAGGGGGTACATGTACGATGAAAAAGTCAGTGGGAACACTGATATACTTAAATGACGAAATCTTTCCCAAAATGAGAAATAAACGCATCTATCCCCCAAAATGGGCAGGCCTGGGTTTGTTACCAATTTTATAGAGAAAAAGTCCTGCACTAGCCATTTTCAAATAGCAACACATGAATGTTTCAAAAAATAATTGCCAAAACTGACGTGTATATGGGGGAAGATTCATTAAATTTACAAGTTTGATTCAGATCCCTCAGAGTGTGCGATACCCAGCAGAGTCATTCCAGAGGCTCTGGAATGGTTCTTGTTGTGTATTAAACCCATGACCTCGAGCATGCGAGGCAGATGCTTAACCAATTTGTCACCACCGCAGTCTATAACAATTTCATTTAATCCGAAGTCAAGGCAGAAACAAAAGTCTGTCTATATTATTTAAAGATCATTTTGGACGCTGTATGCGGCACTACCCCAGCAAAGTTTCTGAAGACCAGTCTCCGCGAAAACCGTCGGACATGACAGGCAAATTTTTGAAATGTCCAGCAAAAATTTGCTTAAGTCCAAGTGTCGGGACATTTTTCAAAACTAAAATCCCTATTAAAAATCTCATTTTATCACTTGTAAATTTCCCTTTACTCTGTCCGAGTCTCCAGTCATTTTTAAAACTAAAAACTAATCAGAAATCGTGTTTCTATCAATTGTAATTTGAAGCCGCATTTGTTTAAAACTACCTTAGTTTTGAAAATCGGCTGATAAAAAAATATTTATTTATCAACGGATTTTTAAAACTATGTTAAGTTTTATTTACCCCTAAAAATGCCAGTTCTAATCATGTATAATTGATGTATGTATTATTTAAATTGCTGAAGCTACTGCATAAATTGCTGAAGCTACTGCAGGAAAACCTTTGGCTAGAACAAGCGCCTAAACAAGACTAATCTGTCAAAACCAATGTTAACAAATTGAGTATGACAATCTCCTAAATAAATACGTTCAACAAAGACAACAAGTCTTCACAATATAAGCTGTAGCAGATTTCCATAATATGAATGAGTTTGTACGCATTTTAAATATGACTGACGTAAAGACAGACGATCATAAATCTGCAAATATAAGGTAACCAGATTTCTTTTTCTACCCCACCCACTTTTTGAAAAGAGGAAGTAAACATTCCCTTCCAATTAAAGATAATTCAACAAAATACAAGCAATTTACAACAAAATATATACCTGGAATCAAAAAGTATTTTTATATTGGTCCCTTCTCAGATGCCACTTTACTTTCGTTTGACAAGGGTGATGTTCTATTACCCGTTTAAAATTGACACAATAGCTACAAACTGTCAAAATGGCGGACGTGGTCGAATTTTGCGTTGCACATGCCACGTCAATAGCCCGGCAAGGGATAGGCTTAATTGAAAACTACTAACATCCCAGAATGACGTCACATTTAATGACTGCTATTTTTTACAATTGATTTTGAATGAATTTTAACTACTTTTCACCACATGTGTTGACTAAAAACGTATTAATTATTGTGAACACGTTTACACAGTGATACGCAATATCAACTTCGAACGAAATTAACAATCAACAAATGTTTCATTTAAAGGAAACACCATTGTTTAAATGATGACGTCATTCATTTTTATAATATCAAAGTATTAACGGTACTGAGAGGCAGTTGCTAAGAGTGTTTAAAGCTTTTCACCTAAAAAAAAGACTTTGCCGGATTAAAAAATAAATAAGTTGTTTTAACATACTGATGACGTTCTACTGCAATAAAGTATCATTTCATCTAATGAATGAATGGTGTTTGGAGGCACGTCGACACAGATAGGTCATATTGTGCGCAAAAATGATGCAAATGAGTGAGTAGAAGTTTTTATTTACCCTCGCTGTATTGCATGACGCATTTTAGCGAGCTTTTCTGTAGAAGTTTTCGGAGTGCAGTTGAGGAAGGTTGGTATCTCTCGTTCAAAGTAGATTATCGTTGACAGCAGCAGTAGATTAGTAGTGTAGATTAGAGTTGGTGGCACATCGGTGTAGAAACCCCTCGTGGAACGTCTGTAGAAGATTATCAATTCCAAGTAGATTATGGAGTCCAAGTAAATTAACAAGTCCAATAGAATATTTTGGCCAATCGGATTGCCTGCAGAATTGTGACTAGGTCAATCCGATTGCCGGCTCGAAAAGATGATTTGAAGCTCTCCGACCAATCAGGACACAGGAGATTTGAAGCCTGCCTAGTAGGTCAATCCTGTTGATGGAGAATCCCGTGATGTTTATGTCCCGTGATGTTTACGTCCTAGAGCTGACGCAAAATGGCAACCCCCGGAACGTCCCCCAACGTTTGCGGAGGTGATGTTACGGCGTCTTCCATTCTGTGTATGCTCCATGGCCTAAACGGCCCTGATAAGGGCCACGGTATCACCCTAGTGTGGGGTGCATACCAAATCGGAACGTGTATCTGTGCTGATGATAACCTGAGTACAACACTTTCAACGTTCGGCTCTATGGAACAACCCGGTCGAGTAAATCCCCACAGGGCCCGACGTTGATGGTTAACGATAATGGTAGTCACGTTCCAATTGATCAATCCCCTGCAGGACGAATCAATACCGCATGTTGTGATGAAGGTGGACACGTCCTGCTGGTTCGGTGGTCTGAACGGGGATGGTGCAAATGAACAATGTAGTGAGTTATTAAATAGACCGGTAACAATGTATAGGTAAAAAGTCATGATATATGGTAAAATAAATTAAAGCAGCTATCCCGCCAACAACTAACACAATATAACCGGCTTTAACCAGCCAGGCCAAATCCCAAAACTGGAGCGTCAAATTAAGAGTTACCAATTCATAATTCCTATTAAATCACGGGTATTTTAAGAACCCGTGAATAAACTTGTATTTATTAATCTACACATATACAATATTATATAACCTGAACACATGGAAATAGTTTTGATAGACTGTTTTATAGTAATGTAGATGCTATTTGGCGTTAAATTCTATATATAAGATCAACAAATGCCCGTCAACGGGTGTTCAAACAAGTAAATTCTGTCCGCGTAAACATTTCAAAAAATCTAAAACGAGACTGAAATCAAGTGTAACAAGTAACTCTTTCATCACGCTTGCTTAACCCTAAACTAGTGCAGCTGTCTTTACCATGAGTGGACCATCCGGTACAGAATTAATGGATCCATAAAATGAAATGTCAAGGTAAGACATTGAGTAGTTGTATTTATTAAATAAATCATTTCATAAAAAAATGAAAATCCATAGTTCGACCCCGTTTTATTGCCTTATCATGCACAGAAAAATTCCATCACAATATGCTGAGTTTCCTTGAAAATCGTTTTATTGTGCTCAAATCGAACGTAATTAGTTTTATAAATGAAGCAATTTGTATTATGTTTGAATACGGGCTGTATTGTATAAGGAAGCGAACTCAACACAAATGATCGCCAGTATATACTGTTCGCAATATGTTTAGAGCCATTTGAAAATAGTGTTAATGGTCGATTACTTTAAAAGCAACACTGCCATGTTCAACCCAACATGAGACAACAACCAGCAATGCTGCATCTAACGCAAAAGAACACCCTTGAAAATGGACACAAGTTTTGATTCAGGTATACTAGATTTTCTATAAGATACAAAGATTTAATTTTGCGACTCTTAATATATAGTTATATTTAAAAGATTATTTAAACAGAACT